>VCII01000409.1:0-96980 GCA_006030095.1 Triplophysa siluroides | reverse complement strand
CAATTCAGCTGGCCCACCGGAAGAAAACGTCAAGGAGGAGACCACCACCCCGTCAGCAGCCGCGGCGGGAGCCAAAGCGGCCCTCACGGGAAGACCCCAGGGAGACCGAGAACACCTTTGGGCTGGACCCCAGGTTTGGAGGTCATTCAAGGACAGTCCTGCCACGTCCCAACAGTCCACTTCAAGGGGTTCTCTCTCTCTGGGTGTTTTCACAGCCGCTCTCACCCTCTACAGGACGGTGTTCGGCAACTCGACGTTGCGTCATAGCGAGACACAGTGTCGAGGATAAACAGCAACCCTCTACACTCTCACAGACAGTGTACGTTGCTACATCATCGCCAGGCAGGTAAGCAGAGCCGATCGCCCCCCGCCCCCCCACAGCGATCTGCTCTGCCAGCCCCCCCCGGGAGGTCGATGAAGTAGATTGTACCTCTAGTCCCCGGCCGGTCCCTGGGAGTCTGACAAGACTTGCCCAAACCGCGACGCGGTTAGGAGATATGATCCATCTCGGCTACCTCGGCTCAGAGAGGCCGCTCTTCCTAATCATGATGAAGACGCTTCTCTTGTTGGCGTTCGTCTCCAAGAGGGTAGGGGACTTACAAGCATTTTCCGTGTCCCCCGATTGCCTAAGATTATTGTCTCACGCTATCTTGAGACCCCGACCTGGCCACGTGCCCAAAGTTCCCACGACCAAGTGGCGAACTTGCAGGTGCTCCTTATCAGGGAGCAAGACCCAACCCCACCCCGTGTTGTGTCCAGCATGCCAGCTGTGCCTCTACTTGGACCACACGCAGAGCTTAGGGCTCTGATCAGCTCTCTGTTTGTTTCAGAGGTCAGCAGGGAGGACTGTCTCCAATCAGAGATTGGCGCACCAGACCGTGGACTCCGTTACGACGGCATCCCGGTCCCAGTTGGCCCCGGCCAGGGGCGCCTCTCTGGCAGAAATCTGCAGAGCTGCGGGTTGGGCTATGCCCAAACACCTTCGCGACTCCGCGTAAACTGGTATCAGCCCGCGTCCTGCATGGCCACGTGTAGGACCGGCAGCCGGCTGGGCGTATGCCTGCGAAAGCATCTTCCCACCCTCCAGCAGATTGGGTCAGTGTGCTATCTGCCTCCCTTCTTCCCCACCACGTGGCTAAGAACAGGCATCCCATCCATCACAAAGCAAGCACCCCCTGGGGGTCGGCTGGGCAGAGCAGCCTTCCCCCTTAGGCCGGGACAACATATGAACTATCACAGATAGCTCTAACCGGACCTAGTGCTACTGGACGTCTGTAACACCCCCTCCCTGGGCTATTCCGTCTGATGTATCCTCATGAATGGTTCCCACTCCTGGTAACCCATGACCTCCCCAGGTGGACCTCCACCTCGCGGTTAACTACTCAGTCCGCATGTCGAATGCGATCTCCCCTAAGGCGAGACCATGTCAAAGACTGACCATCACACTGGAAGGTTTCAATTTCGCGAAAGCTCTCGTGTTGACACGCCCAGGCCTGTCACCGTCGCTCCGCTAGAAATTGTGACGCGATACAGCATAGTGCCGTTTTCCAGGGGAACCCCATCTGTCGATTCGACACAGCGTTGAGAGACCGACAGAAAGGAAACGTCTCGGTTACGTCTGTAACCTCGGTTCCCTGATGGAGGGAACGAGACGTTGTGTCCCTTATGCCACAACGCGTATCGCCCTCTGCAGCAGTCGTGAGAGGCTCTCAGGCTCCTCAGAACACAGGTGAATGAATGAAGCACGTGATCAAAAGTGGTCAGAGTTGATCAAGGGCGAACCCCATCTGTCGGTTCGACACAACGTCTCGTTCCCTCCATCAGGGAACCGAGGTTACAGACGTAACAGAGACGTTTCCTCACCTAAACATCTTTTCTTTTTACAGTCCCTGCAGTCTTATAAGATGGAACAGCAGCTGATGCTTCAGCTAACAAGAGACCAGAAGCATGACATCCTTGAGAAACTTGCATCTGACATCTACAATTTCAAAGCTTACATAAAACGATACAGATCTTTCAAAACCAGCAGAAGCTCTGGTCACCAAACACCCATGTCTGAGATAGCTGGGTATAGGAAAACTAGCTTTAAATTGAACATGAAGAAACTAGTGTAACAAATTGAGGAGATCGGGGTGCATGTACTTCCGGTTGCTGTCATCAACTGGGAAACGAAGCACAGTCCAACAAAAAAACACCTGAAAAAGATCTCCTCTATTTCTCCTGAAATAAACGTAACCTTCCTCTAGAACATGACGCCGCAAGTCTTGAACATCAGAGCGTTGAAACAATAGAAGATGAGAAGGTCTAATTCTTGTTGATAAGAAGGTGCTGCAGATGACATATGTGTGAAGAAAGCTCAAGAGATCATTACCAGTCCATCACCAGTAAGAGAGATCTCTGGTCACTGGACAGCTTTACTCTTGGAATCACAGGTATATTTAAGTAAAAAAGTGATATCTTTTCAAACAATTTTGAAAAAGATTGTGATTTTTTTTGTCTTTGCATTTAGAAGGGAATTACCAGCCCGAAACTGACAATGACAGCATGACCTCCATTTGATGACTATATATGAAAGAAAACAAAGACTGCTGATACACTTGCGGAAGTTCTTCTGGTTCATGACTTAAAGGTATCATCACCTATTGTTGTTTCATGATATAACAGATATTACTTTAACTGTATACAGACTAATTTCATTATAATTTATTCTATACTGATGCTATGCCAATATGAAATGTGACAAAAATATCTTGCTCACGATCTTGCTTGAACTGATACCATGGCAAATAAAGCAATTCAGTGATAGATGACATAACACATAGAACTTTTTTAGTTGAAAATCTCTAAAACATCTTGTTTGTCCCCTTTATATAAAAACAAAAGTTGAGCAGTGGTTAACAGTATATAATTCAAATTAAACACAATATACACTCACCGCTGGCCACTTTTTTAGGTACACCTGTTTAATTGCTTGGTAACACAATTTGCTAATTCCAGCCAATCATATGGCAGCAGCTTTGGCATCTAGATGTGTTTAAGATGGCTTGCTGAAGTTCAAACCGAGCATCGGAATTGAGAGGAAAGAGGATTTAAGTGACTTTGAGCATGAATGGCAACAGGAACGTCTCGGGTTACTTGGCTGTAACCCTGTTCCCTGAAAAAGCAGGAACGAGATGCTGCGTTGTTCGACCGGTTGTTAAGCATGTGTGTCAAACACGGCAACAATTATTTTGGCTTTAAATAACCTCGGCAGGTGACGTGGCAATTTACACCAGCACCTGCAGGTTATAAATATGCGTGAATGCGGACGCGTCATCAGGTTCCAACTTTGTCTGAAAGGACCCCCAATGTTGTGTAGCGTGTGTGCATAATCCGAGAGGAGGCCTCAGATATGACTCTGGGATGTAGACTCCAGGACATGTGAGCCTGGAGTGGCATGAACATCCAGACTATAAAATCTGACAAATGTGTGCGGAGAGGACCAGCCCGCCGCATCACACACTTGTTGCAAGGGGACACCTCTTGCTAAGGCCATAGACGATGAAACCCCCCCTTGTGGAATGAGCTCTGACTCCTAGAGGTGAAGCTTGACTGCGCGCCTCATAGGCCAGAGCAATAGCATCCCTCACCCAATGTGATATTGTTTGCTTGGTGGCAGCAGCCCCTTTGTTGCGGCCCCCATAGCATATAAAAAGTTGCTCTGATTTACGCCACTGGCTATTGCGGTGGACATAAGTCTGAAGAGCACGTACTGGACACAGTAAGTGTAATCGTTCCTGCTCCGACGTCGTGAACGGCGGAGGGCAGAAGGCCTCAAGAACAACCGGATGCACGGTGGAGAACGGAACTTTCGGCAGATAACTCGGGTGAGGGTGCAGAATAGCTTTGACCATCCCAGGGGCAAAATTTAAACAGGACGGCGAGGTCGAGAGCACCTGCAGATCTCCGACTCTCTTAAGAGAGGTGATTGCCATTAAAAAAAAACATTTTGAAGGTCAGAAGCCTGACAGGCGCTGACTCCATAGATTCGAAGGGGGCGCTAACTAGACCCTCGAGCACTGTCGCTAAGTCCCATGTAGGGACTGTCTAGAATGAGGCATCAGCCGCCTCGCTCCACGAATAAAGCGGGCGACTAAAGGGTGTTTTCCCACGGAAACCCCCTCAATCAGGGCGTGTCAGGCCGAAATGGCGTCCACATAAACCCTGAGAGTTCCGGGGCTTGTCCTTGAGGACAGTTTTTCTTGCAGAATCTCCAACACTGAAACGATCTGGCAGTGAATTGGGTCTGTATGTTGTGCAATGTACCATCTGTTAAAAACGCTCCATCTAAGGGCGTAGCTCCTTCTGGTGGAGGGAGCCCTAGCACTTAGAATGGTCTCTACTACGTTAGGCGGAAGCCCAGCACCTCTCAGCTGGTGCCCTTCAGGGGCCAGACATGGAGGTTCCAGAGCTCGGGACGAGGATGAAACACTGTCCCCTGTGCCTGAGACAAAAGATCTCTCCTGTCTGGGATCGCCCATGGCGAGTCGTCTAGGAGGGATACTAGGTCCGAGAACCAGATTCTGGTTGGCCAACGGGGAGCAATCAATAAGATACGACACCCCTGTCGACGGACCTTCGCCAGGACTCCCGGGAGCAGAGTTGTTGGAGGAAATGCGTAAAGACGCAGTCTGGGCCACGTATGGGCCATCGCGTCCAGACCCAGGGGAGCTGTATGACTCAGAGAGAAGTAGAGGGGACATTGTGCTGTCTCTGTCCACCTCTGCTTCGTAAAATCTTTCCTAGATTTGTTTGACTACTTCGGGGTGGAGTTTCCATTCCCCGTTTGTCACAGCTTGTCTGGACAGCAAGTCCTACATTCATATGCCCTGGGATGTGAATCGCTCTGAGGGACAGGAATTTGCCCTCTGCCCAGGGCAGAATCTGCTGGGCCAATTTGTTCAGGTGGCGCGACCGCAGTCTGCCCTGGTGATTTATGTACGAGACTACTGAAGTGTTGTCCACCCGCACGCGGAGGGCGATATGCAAATTGAAATCTGTAGCCTTTGGTTACAGTCTTTTCTACCCATGGAGAGATACCGGGCAGTAGTTTCCACTCTGCCAGCTTCTCTGAGAGGGGTATCAATGTCGACACTTCGTCTTGTTGGGGGGATGCCAGACATTCGGCGTCCTGAAGTGTTGCAGGAGATGACCGAACATTTAGCATTTTTGAGACCGCTAATCCCCGAAACGCTGGTAGCTGCGGAGATTGCAAAGCGGCCCTGTGAGGGTACTGAAGAGGAGCCTCTAATTTCTCTTAGAATTTTGAGCACCCCTCCCCGGGGGGGGGGCACACCCCCACAGTCCCGGGCACACATGTCTCACGATCTCTTCTTTTTGGAAGAGATAACGCGCCTCAGGTCCGGCCCTCCTGAGGTGGCCTGAGGGGCATGGTGGGGCGCTCCCCTGCCTCTGCGAGGGGGGGCGCGACTCGCCACACTCTCCCTGAGGACCTCACGCCTCAGGTAGACCGGACCGACCCGAGGTTGTGTGCCTGGCCGGGACTGGGGAACTTTTCCAGAGTGGGTGGCCAACACTCCAGACGCTTGGTCACGGCGAGGTAGATATTTCACGAATGCCTCCTTGTGACGTCTCGCCTCCCAGAACCTGGTGACTACGGTATTAACCGCATCCCCAAACAGTCCGGAAGGCGAGATCGGGGCATCAAGGAGGAAGGCTTTGTCCCTGTCCTTGATGCCCGTGAGGTTCAGCCACAGATGCCTCTCTGCAGTGACCAAAGCAGCCATGGAACGGCCGATGGCACGGCCCATTTGCTTGGTTGCGCAGAGAGAAAAATCTGTGGCGCAGCGTAGATCTGAGAATGCTGTTTAGTCAATAACCCCGCCAGTGCTGACATCATCCAGCAGGTCAGCCTGGTACGCCTGCAGAACCGCCATGGTGTGCAGGGCAGCACCAGCCTGACCTGCTGCCTGAAAAGCCTTTCCCACCAGCGCAGATGTGACTCTGAAAGGCTTGGTGGGAAGAGAATGGTGGGAATGTCCCAGGGGAGAGATAGCTAGCCAGCGTCTCTTCCACCCTGGGCATCGCCGTGTACCCCCGTGTCCTAGCGCCAATGCTGGTCGAATAAATTGATGCCGATGGCACGAAAACATGGGAGGAGTGAGGTTTCTGCCACAAGCGTGATAGCTCGCCGTGGAGATCCTCAAAGAAAGGGAGAGCCCGATTTTGGGGCTCATCCCTCCGGCCACCCGACAGATATCTGTCGTCGAGCTTTGAACCCTTGGGTGCCTCTTGTTCCTGCGGCCAGTGGAGTTTGAGCCTGTCGTTCCTGCTGGTTACCGCCCCAAGTAGATCCTCAACCGCTTTAATATCGCGAGAGGAACGCCCCGAGGTGGTGCTATCTAACCGTCTCTCGTGCCTCAGTAAGATCAAACCGCGAACCCCAGGATGAGGAAGAGGTGGCTCGGTCTAGTTTAAAAAAGGCGAGCCGAGCACGCAGAACTCTGAAGACTCTCCCTCAAGTCCCTGGGCGGCATGGTCAGCCCCCATGCATTCAAAGCAGAACTCATGTTTATCGAAATCGGAGAAATTGAAATCACATCTCCGATCCGATCCGAGTCAGCCATGGTCCTTTATTTTTATGAACTTGCTTATTCCTACACTAGGCTAAGTAACTGAAAAAGTGCTTGGTCACTAGTGTAAGAATCTACTTATTTTGCTTTGGCAAAACTTTGAAAAACAACAAAAGAGGGAGACTTCTCCCTCACACACACGCACACACAAAGCGGTATTTGAAGACAAAAGAACCTGATGACGCGTCCACATTCACGCGTATTTATAACCTGCAGGTGCTGGTGTAATTAGCCACGTCACCTGCCGAGGTTATTTAAAGCCAAAATAATTTTTGCCGTGTTTGACACACGTGCTTCACAACTGGTCGAACAAAGATTGTTCTCCCATAGTGTTTGAAACGCAGCATCGAGTGAAGCTTTTGATAGGGAACTCCAATAACCACTCGTTGCGACATTCAGATGCTAGGCTCAGAATTTGGCATGAAAGCATGGATCCACCCTGCCTTGTATCAAGGGTTCACTTCAGACTGGTGGTGGTGTAATGGTGTGGCTGTGGGGGATATTTTCTGTCCTTTAGTACCAATTGAGCATTGTTTAAACACCACGGCCTATCTGAGTATTGTTGCTATACTTGTCTTATGATGGCTACTTCTAGGAGGACGGTGCACCATGTCACAAAGCTAAAACAATCTTATACTTGTTTCTTGAACATGACAAGGAGTTCACTATTCCAATGGCCTCCACAGTCCCCAGATCTCAATCCAATAGAGCACCTTTGGGATGTGGTGGAACGGGAGATTTGCATCATGGATGTGCAGCCGACAAATCTGCAGCAACTGCATGATGCTCTCATGTCAATATAGACCAAAATATCAGAGGAATGTTTTCAATATTCAGTTCAGTATATCTAGAAACAAGAGCGCCATGGCAGAGGGAGAGGGCCCCAAAAAACGAAAATATAAGACACATTTTACCCAAGACTACACGAAAGTGTACCCCTGTCTTATAAAAGTGAAAAATAATGACAGTCTTGCACGCTGTACAGTTTGCAATAGCGACTTCAGCATTGCCCATGGTGGGTTAAATGATTGTAGAAGACATGTTGAGGTGAGTTCATCAAGTTTCATTTGATTTCATGTGCATATTATTCAGGTCGGCTAACAACTAGCTACATGAAAACACCTTAGACATATTTAAAATTGCAATGGAATATAAATAAAAGCAGTTTACATAATAGATAGAGAGAAAGAGAGAATTTTATTTGTCATTGTGCAGTAGTACCATACAACGAAATTTGCTTGTGCATCATCTAAAAATACTCGCTTTCATATACACACTCACACAATAAATAAAGTATAAAAATTATAAAACAATAACAATAACTGATGAAGGTGCTATTGGTGCTGCCAAATTCTAACTGTGATGTGGAAAGGGCATTCAGCATTGTGCGTCACATCAAGACAGAATTTAGGAGTCAGATGTCTCACCAAACACTTGTAAATCTGATGTCTTGCAAGATAAACAAATTCATTGACACAGAGTGCTATGAGGTTGAGGTTTCTGGAAAGTTGCTAAAATCTGCGAAGCAAGCAGCAACAAAGTACAATGAAAGCTTGCAAGAAAAGTAAAAGGCATAGGATGTTGGAAATAGGCCTAGGCCAACATTTGCAGTGTGTGTAAATAGTTAATTTATTCAATCTTGTTGTTCATTTCAACTGTATTTCGTTATAAAATTAAAGTCATGTTCTGTGGTGAAATATCATATCCTCGGCCTCCTTTTTTGTTGGGGGGGGGGGGATGGGCTGTGGGTGTGGGATCGGCAGGGGGTTGTGCTTTCGGGATACCTCCCTGAAATGCTTTTTTGCAGGTTGAGATGTCTGGAAACGGTACCATTATTACAGCATACTGTTGCTGTACATTACAAGTATTGTGTGTTGTGGATTAGGCCTACAAATCTAATGTTTCTTAATATCATAGGGTTATGATATTAAACCTTCTTTAAACCTTTTTTGCCTTCAGGTTGAGGAAGATTCAGAAAAGCCAGATTGATTCACCAGTTTGGTTGGTGACTAATCATTTAGTAAACAATTAGTTGGACTTATCTATGCATTGGATCTTTCGTATCCATGAAGGTAGATGGCATTATTTTCTTTCATTATTATTTTATGTGCTGATATGTTGCACGTCTGTACCTCATGCTTTCTTTTACTTTTTTTTTACTGAATTCAAAATACTACCTATAGTGTAAAGGTTGTAAAATGTGGATATTTGAGTATAGGAAACGTATAAAAACAACAGTTGTAACATTGTCAACAAGTCATTAAAATAATGAATGCTTGCTCACTTTCTCTCTCCTCCCCATCATGACTGTATACTTTTCTGTATATCACTTACCTATTAGGTAATAGGTAAAATAGTAAAAGAACACTGAGTTAGTGACTTCCAGCTGTCTTTGACAGATCCTGTGTTTAGGGTCAGAGGCTTTGTATGTGCCTCAGATGGATGGTACTCCTTAGCTTCTGTAATTTCCTTTGCTGTTTATTTTAAAACTATTATTTATAAAGTTATATATATTTATAAAATATTAACACTATTCAGAAATGTATAATAAATCCCTCAAATTACAATAATGTTTAAATTAGAAAAACGATCTAAAACTATATTTCAGTTTTTTTATTTTGTTTGTATAAAATAATGGGCTGTTTCCTCATGATCATCTTGAGGAATCACTCTAACGTTGACGAAGGTCCAGCTTGTTGTTGGACGATCTCATAAGGCACACAGTGTTAGGTAGGATGAACTCAACGAATTCCGCTCCATAAAAAAGATGAATTTGTCATATCGAGTTGTGGTTTGTAGACACGGTGTAGCTTTTTCTTGATGTCGTTGAGTTTTATGATGTCATGGAAGACACTACACACTAAAAAACCTATTCTGATAAATGTATTGCCATTATTGAACAAACTGAAGTCTTAAGCAGTGGCTTTAATAGGACATATGTGTTTGTGTTTTGATTTGTTTGAAGGTACCCATTTCTTTTTCTTAATGGGTACCTCCAAATTATTACATATTTTTATACCTTTTTATGTGAAACAACTAAAATATACTTTATAAAAGAAGTCCTTATTTTTACACAATATGTTTGATAATATTATATTATTACAGTTTTTATGAAGTGTTGTATTGCTTGAATATGGAGCGTGTTTACAAAAATGTAATTTGTTTGTAATGTGACTGGAAATGTGTATTTTCAGTTTTGTTATAGATTTTTATATATAATATAAATATATATATATATATATATATATTATGTGTTTTTAATGAAAATCTCCCTGTATCTAAAAAGAACAATGTGAGGAAAACACTGTTGTGCTTAGGCTATTTGAAGATTCTCCATCAGCATAATTTATTTATTTGACTTTCTTTTTATTGTAATGAAAATTTTTTCATATATATTTGTGTACGTGCACTTTAACATGCCTTTTATGGCTACTTTTTTACATTTCTTTTAATTAATAAATGTTAAAAAATTCATCATAAAACTAGTCATTGCAGTTTTCACACTATTATTTTCCCCCTAAAGATTTGTAAGTATATTTGTGTGTCAGCGAGACAACAGTGTCAGCGTGGAGTGTGTCTGACATAAAATATTAGACATAAGATGTTTTATACTTACATTTTGCATCATTTTCAATCAAATCAATCAATCAAATTTGGTCAAGAAAAATCTGTTTTATCATCAAGATGTAATTTGTTCTTTTTAATTTCTACATGTATGAACTCTGTACAGAGTTGGATGTGTTATAGATGATCGTTTTATTAACCATCTGATGTATACTGATGATTAAGTTATTTTGTCCCATAGTGCTGGATTACAACAGTTGCTTCTTATAGGTTCAAGCGATGGAGTGCAGCATGATGATATTAAATTTAATACTAATATATTACCCTACTGTGATGTGTATATAAGCACATTGTTTGGTCTGGTTTATTCAATGTCTACAGTCTAGGAGTGATGTGCGAATGTCAGTCTCCAGTTGGAGTGCCCTTCATATCCAGCAGAGGGCACTCTCCTCATATTCTGGACTTTCATATTGCACTGCAATTCACACATTCCATTTCTGAACTTATCTTTCATCACATCCATCTGTTGCTTATTAACCTGTGTGTGTATATATACCTGTGTTTTGGTCTGGTCTTGACAGTTGTTGTCTTTGCACGTCCTTCAGTTTCAGTTCTGTGTTCAGATTAGCCCTGTGTTGGACCATTTTGACGTTTGCTGTTTAATAAACTTACTCCAAGTGGATTCTTGTCTCTTTTCTGAGTTTTCTAAAACTTCAGGCACAAAAAATTGATATACTGATATACTGGGTTCAATACATTGAACGGAAAATAATGGCCTGGAAGTGACCATTTATTTGGGCAGGAAAAATTATTGTTTTATGATTCATTGTGAAGCCTACTCAAATAATTGTATCAATGCAGGAAAAAAAAACATACATTTCTTGTAATGTGAATATTAAGAATTGACAAAATGCTTTGTAATGCATGAACATACTTTACGATCATAGTAAAGTATCCCCGATCGGACCAGTGCTGTATTGTCAAAAAAGTTTATATAGGCGGTTTTGTTGGACGTACGCGCCTGGTCCGATGTTGTTGATAAGTTTGGCTAGTGGCCAACAATATAACTATTTTTGTTTAATTTATATTTATGTTCATTTATAATAATCTTTAATTGTATAATACGTTTGTTTAAACAATTTGTTGAATTTTCTTGTATATTAATTTAATTAAATTTATAATTTGTGTAAGAGCCATTTTGTCATTTTGTTGAATTTTAGAGATATGTATGACGGCATGGGGACTGGGTTAGTAAAACAAACAAAAACTAACCAATTATAGCTATTTAGAATAACATTTAATAGGCCTATACAGTTTTTGGATTTGTAAACATTTAAAAAAAATATATTGTTTATCCTTTGCAATGGTTTCACTTATAAGCAGTGGCAGCTGGTGCCAAAAAAATGTTATGGGGGCAACAGGAACAATAACCTAAAAATTACACCGTCGATAATGTATGACTAAACGCAATTATTAAAAAGGCAATTGACAGGTGATATAACCATTTATCATTACCTCTTAGCTTAAAATGAAACATTCAACCATCAAAGCATGTTCTTATAGCATTAATAAGGGAAATTTAATTTATTGTATATTTAGTATTGCTTTTTAATAAAGAAAAAGTATTTATTATTCGAATACAAGATTAATCGATGGAAAAATCAGTAGAATACTTAATTACTAATACAATCGATAGCTGCAGCCCTAGTGTGTTCGACTTCATGCAGCGCTGCGCAGACTGATCGATGGCTGACTTGAAGCGGTTAGAAATTTTGTTTAAAATTAACTGACGCAACGTGCCTTAAGATACTCTTATTATAGAGATGGGAGGTAGGGGTGTAACGGTACGCGTATTCGTACCGAACCGTCACGAGATGTCGAGGGGAAAATTCCAAAATGAAGTTATCATCCTTATGCCCTACTTCCTTCGAAGGGCAGAGCCCTTGTAGTTTAGACTTTGCAGAGAGAATGGCATTTGCGTGCATTATGTACAGTCGTGGCCAAAAGTTTTGAGAATTACATAAATATTCGTTTTCAAAAAGTTTGCTGCTAAACTGCTTTTAGATCTTTGTTTCAGTTGTTTCTGTGATGTACTAAAATATAATTACAAGCACTTCATACGTTTCAAAGGCTTTTATCGACAATTACATGACATTTATGCAAAGAGTCAGTATTTGCAGTGTTGGCCCTTCTTTTTCAGGACCTCTGCAATTCGACTGGGCATGCTCTCAATCAACTTCTGGGCCAAAATCCTGACTGATAGCAACCCATTCTTTCATAATAACTTCTTGGAGTTTGTCAGAATTAGTGGGTTTTTATTTGTCCACCTGCCTCTTGAGGATTGATCTGGAAGTTCTCAATGGGATTAAGATCTGGGGAGTTTCCAGGCCATGGACCCAAAATTTCAACATTCTGGTCCCCGAGCCACTTAGTTATCACTTTTGCCTTATGGTGCTCCATCGTGCTGGAAAATGCATTGTTCTTCACCAAACTGTTGTTGGATTGTTGGAAGAAGTTGCTGTTGGAGGGTGTTTTGGTACCATTCTTTATTCATGGCTGTGTTTTTGGGCAGAATTGTGAGTGAGCCCACTCCCTTGGATGAGAAGCAACCCCCACACATGAATGGTGTTAGGATGCTTTACTGTTGGCATGACACAGGACTGATGGTAGCGCTCACCTTTTCTTCTCCGGACAAGCCTTTTTCCAGATGCCCCAAACAATCGGAAAGGGGCTTCATCGGAGAATATGACTTTGCCCCAGTCCTCAGCAGTCCATTCACTATACTTTCTGCAGAAGATCTATCTGTCCCTGATGTTTTTTTTGGAGAGAAGTGGCTTCTTTGCTGCCCTTCTTGACACCAGGCCATCTTCCAAAAGTCTTCGCCTCACTGTGCGTGCAGATGCACTCACACCTGCCTGCTGACATTCCTGAGCAAGCTCTGCACTGGTGGCACTCCGATACCGCAGCTGAATCCTCTTTAGGAGACGATCCTGGCGCTTGCTGGACTTTCTTGGACGCCCTGAAGCCTTCTTTACAAGAATTGAACCTCTTTCCTTGAAGTTCTTGATGAACCTATAAATTGTTGATTTAGGTGCAATATTTGTAGCCACAATATCCTTGCCTGTGAAGCCATTTTTACGCAACCATGGTTAACAATGGAAGAACAATGATTTCAAGCATCACCCTCCTTTTAACATGTCAAGTCTGCCATTCTAACCCAATCAGCCTGACATAATGATCTCCAGCCTTGTGCTTGTCAACATTCTCACCTGAGTTAACAAGATGATTACTGAAATGATCTCAGCAGGTCCTTTAATGACAGCAATGAAATGCAGTGGAAAGGTTTTTTTGGGATTAAGTTAATTTTCATGGCAAAGAAGGACTATGCAATTCATCTGATGAACTCACTCTTCATAACATTCTGGAGTATATGCAAATTGCTATTATAAAAACTTAACCAGCAACTTTTCCAATTTCCAATATTTATGTAATTCTCAAAACTTTTGGCCACGACTGTAGACGTTTGGAATGCACTTGGCAAAGTAAGCAATGTAATTTCCTCATTATCTTCAGCTGGCATGTTCCTGTAACAACGAAGCATTATGTCCGTCAGCAGATGTCGCTGTTTTAATGGCATAACTTAAGCATAAAACCTAACAGTTTGCAAATAAACAATACATTTTATAATTATTTTAAAATTTGCTAAATAATATATAAAAACTTTTCAAAATATAAAATGTATTTTTTATTTGCAAACTATTTTTATGCTTAAGTTATGCCATTAAAAGAGTGACATCTGCTGACGGACAAAATACTGCATTGTCACAGGAACATGCCAGCTGCAGATAAGGAAATTACATCGCTTCCTCTAAACTCCGAGGGCTCTGCCCTTCTAAGGGAGTAGGGTATAGAAATGATGACTATAATGTTGCCTGTGACGGTTCGGTACGAATACACGTACGGTTACACCCCTAATGGGAGGGTCTGTAATACTTCCAATTGGAGAACCAATAAAGGCTAACAAAACCCATTGACATCCATTAAAAAAACTAGCATCCGGTCTCCTTTCCTGCGTTCCGATGAAGCCAGGGCATTAAGCATAAGCCGTTACCAGGATTTTAGGCACACAGTGTTAAGCAGCACATAATATACGCAATATGAAGTGTTTATGGTTGCTCCTTTTTAATTCAAATGTTTGTTTATTGGACAAATCCACTATCTAATCCACTGTGTTTCCTTTTCAAAGCGCGAACGTCACTAGGGCAAGCAGCAGGTGTCTGACTTTTTTTTCAGGTGTTTGACTTGACTGCTCCTTTTTCAACTACTCCCTCAACTACAAAGGGGCTAATCTTGACGATCGGTCTGCAAAGCACCGTATGAGATCAAACACTCCTATAGAGAATGCATTGCAGGGCCTGAAGTTCGAAAAATAAATCTTGGCAAGAGTGAAATCGCCCAAAAAGGGTTGGTACTTTACGGAACGCAAGTTAACGCTTATTGGGGTGTACTTCTAGAGAGGGAGAACACATAGTTCAGAATGATGAGAGCAAGCGATGGTTGAATGTGACAGAAATACGTCTCGGTTACGTCTGTAACCTCGGTTCCCTGATGGAGGGAACGAGACGTTGTGTCGAGCCGACAGATGGGGTTCGCCCTTGAGAACCTATCAACTCTGACTACTATAGAAGAGGCCAATGAAATTTGGCTAATGAAATTTGCATGCCGGTCTCCGCCCCCGGATATCCAGTATTAAAGGAAGACGGCGTGCAGCATTCATTTTTACCTTTTGTTCTGAAGAGCGTGAGAGCCTCTCACGACTACAGCAGAGGACGATACGTGTTGTGGCATAAGGGACACAACGTCTCATTCCCTCCATCAGGGAACCGAGGTTACAGACGTAACCGAGACGTTCCCTTTCTGTCTGTCTCTCGACGTTGTGTCGGCCAGAGCGAGGTCAGTGGCGTCACGGAGTTCCTGCATTATACCCGGGTCGGCCTTACCCTCGTGGAGCTCTCTTAACGCCTTGGCCTGGTGGACCTGCAGGATGGCCATGGCGTGAAGAGAGGAGGCAGCCTGGCCCGCAGCAGCGTAAGCCTTCGACACCAGTGATGCCGAAGTATTACACGCTTTGGACGGTAGGCGTGGCCGATTCCTCCAGGTGGCACTGGCACTGGTGCGCACTGCAACCCAATACTTGCGGCTGGCCGGATAAGCATGGCTGACATCTTCACGTCTGCTTCCTCCTGAGCTCGACCCCCCTTGGGAGGGAACTCGGAGTCTTCAGGGTCGGATGCCAGCAAGTCTCCCTCCGATGCTGCGAGCGACATCTCATCATCGTCACACATCGTTTCCGAGTACGTGACTGAGGATCCGGACGGTTTGCCACCGTCGGTTGGGGAATGGTCAGAAGAGCGAGTCGGGGTGCGAAGGTCGCTGCAGGTTGGGATGATCCGCTGCTCTACGTCGTAGATCCGGCAATGTAAACAGGTAAGTAGTAATCATGAGCACAACGTCGAGAGACCGACAGAAAGGGAATCCCTAGTTTTCACACTTTGATGGTGCGTCGACCCAATCACCCTAATGGACGAGCCACCCCTGCTTTAAAGTTAAGTTTGAAACCGTCTGTAATTTGCACATTTTAAGTCTTGCCAATCTAAATATTAAAGCGAAATGTCAATTTCATATACTCAATTGAGTTCATTTTCACCTTTTATTCTTGAACATACATTGTGTCAAATGCCCATATTTGCAAGTATCCTTGTTAAAGTAATCTGATACTGTATGGACTAAAACACTCGCTACTCCCGAGTAACTTTTGTAACTTTAATAAGATGTTATTTATAAATCATAATCAATTAAAGGAATAGTTCACCCAAAAAAACGGTCCCCATTGACTTGACCATAGTAATTTATATTCCTACTATGGAAAGTCAATGGGAACCATTTTTGGGTGAACTATTCCTTGATTTATTTATGTATCGTTTCATATTTAACGCCATCGTCTAAGGCTTATTCATGGTGAGAACTACAATCCATACTCAAGTCTGTTCTATACACAAGTTTGGATGACAACTTAGAATCCTCAATCAACCTAACCTGCATATGTCTGTGTGAGGAAACCAGAGTAAAAATAAGCAGGACTATCTGCTCTCAAACGCTGCGGGCGTGTCCGCTGTTGGCGCTGAAGCCACGTTCACTCGAATCGCTCAACCTAAGTCCCCAGCCCAATAGGTTATATGTGAATTATGTGAATACGTTTTATGGGACGATTTGAATTAAAACACACGCGAGTCAATGCGTGCAATATAGATAATTCAGGAGCAGGTTAAAAGGTATGCGTATTTGGTGTGCTGTCTGGAGAGAGGGCTTCGGCAGTTTCTTCCGAACACGGAGTACTCTCCCCATGTCCGGTTCAAAGATAGCATTTGTGCACGGAGGCAGCTTAGAGAGACAGGCTTCACAGGCAATTTACAGAAGTCTATTTGAATTATAAACAGAGAGCGTCTTTGCTATAACCAATCACATATTTTAAGAAATACAATGCTAATTTCTCCCTAGAAATGCAATCAAAAGTTATTGAAAGTGAAAATTAAACGTACATTTATACAAAACTATACTCCAAGAGGCGTTTCGGCCACCATTCAATTTTTTCAAGCTTGAGCCTTCTCGACCAATCACATTCCTCGCATGTTGTTTTGGAAACGACAGGTCTCCGTCATTGGTTAGCTATGAAAATGTGCTTGACAGGATGTTTTTTCAGAAAAGTTTAACTTTTTTCGAACCTGGGCGGCAGAAAAAGATGCTGGCACTGGCATTTAAAAAAGCGCTCTGGACTTTTTTGAAAACACGGTTTACTCCATAGGATTATAATTTAAAACAGACACTAACAGCTTCAATAAAGAAGGCAAGCTCTGAACACTGACAGCTTTGTCTATTTGTATTGGTTCTCTCTTGAGCTAATAAGGTAGATGCTGAAATTGCTGATAGCGAACCAGTCGTGTGGATTGTCTGTTATTTGGCGTGAGATTTGTTGAGTTGGGCAGAGTGAGAGCCTGAAAGCGTGTGCGAAAAGCTTACAACCCTGAGCTCGTGATTGAGCAGACACCTGATGCTAGGCGCTCTAGTGATAGGAGAGGGGCCATGCATGCTCGGACGCTCCATTGCGTCATCGATCCCCCATTTTAGCCCCGCCAAAAAAAATCCTGAAAAGATAACTGGTGAAAAACGGTTTAACGGTTTAACTCCACAATTCAGTACTACAGTACATACTTCTGAATCTATGTAATGTGTTCCAGCAATACATTTCTAACATCTATAATGTGTTTAGAAACAATTCTCAGAATTCTCTTTACCCAGTCTTTAACGTTTTTGTGCCGCTTCAATTAACATTCCGACGTGAAATCCTTCTCGAAGGCTACAATGGTTCCATGTGACATTTTCTTCGCAGTCTGTTGTCGTTTTATGTAAGGCTTACATTTAAATGTGTCGTTGTTTTGTTTTGAGTGTATGGTCAATAAATAAAGGAATTAATAAAAATAACCAAATTTCCTCCTGTTTGACTCCACCTGTCATGTCACTATTCCTCGCCAGTGGGCACCGTCGCAGACTTTGAGATAGCTGCTTTACGATTGAAATTGAACAGCCTTATTTCAGCAAGGATGAAAGCAAAAATTATTATTGAATTATTGAAATGCTATTAGCTTTGCACCAGGGGCGATTCTAGGTTTTCAATACTAGGGGGGCTCAGCCTCCAATGAGGATATATATATAGAGAGAGAGACAAACTCTAATTACCACATATTGTATACATTACTAAAATAAATAATTAAGAAAGAATATGCAGTAAAGCATAAATACAAATTATTGTTATTCAAATGAATATCACATTAATCGGTCAATCTGCAACATTTTTTTTTTTAAAGTGACAACAACAGCCACAAATCCATAAAATAAATGTCACAATCAACTGCTGAATCATTATTTAGTAAGAATAAGTTAATATTAGGGATGCACCGAAATGAAAATTCTTGGCCGAAACCAAAAACCGAAAAAGAGGAAATCAAGGCCGAAAACCGAAACACCGAAATAAATTATGCCAATTATTAGAACCATTGCATTTATGGCTATGACCTTGTACTAACTTTACTAAAATCAAGGCATTGCAATTGCATAAATTAATATTAAAGTTTCAAAGAATAAATCAATTACAAATTATGCAAATATTTATTTAGCACATTGCTACAATGCACAGTATAAAATAAAATTCAAACTTAAATGTTTAACTTGACCCTACTCATTAAATAATAATGTACAGCACTTCTGGGGATGGGGACTTCAGACAGATAAACATCTAGCTGTTGAGCGGTTGAGCTTGTCATCTGCCTGACAGTTTAGAAAGATTTGAGCTAGTGTATTTAAATAGGGCCAGTGCATAATTAACATTTTTATCAAAAATATCTAGCAGAAATATGGCTACAATCTTATAGTCATATAGAAGCCTAAGAACAGAATAGACTACCTATTATTTGAGGCACTTTCTTGCAGGATTTCACTTAACATATCAGACAACGAGGGTGCATGTCCCTCATCTGGTGCAGAGAGACGAGTCTTTTTTTCTGCGCTCTGATCTCCTTCTCCTGTGCTTTGCGCTTCTCCGTCTGCACGCGGGTTCTCCGCATACATCGCGGCCCGGATCGCGATGACCTTCTTGCGATGCGATTGACGCGAATCGCGCCTTCGCGTAATTCGCGCGAGTTGAAAAATCTGAACTTTGGCGAAAATTCGCGCCGCATTAACCAATCAGGAGCTTGCTCTAGTAGGGCATTAAGCGCGCGGCAGAAGCCCCTCCTATGACGGAAATTCGCGTCTGTAATGAAGCGAATTTGACGCGCAAATGATGCGAGTAAACTCAAAAATGTTCAAGCGTCCAACTACACGCGAATAGCGCGATTTACAGCGTTTGGTGTGAACACTCTATAAGAGTTCAGACAAGTACGTGCAGGTCGCAGTTTCTGTTTGCTTCATCACAACATTTCGGCCGTATTGTTTCGGTGATAAAAGTCTTTCGGGCCAAAACCGAAAATGCCCTTTTGGGCCATTTTCGGCCCAAAATTTTCGGTGGCCGAATATTCGGTGCATCCCTAGTTAATATGTTTTCCTGCCATTCATTCTGATAAGCACTGTCGCTGTCACTATCTGCATGACTGCGTGTTCATCTATTACCTCCACAATATGTTTTCAATTAATGATAAAAATACTGAAGCGTCTGAAAAACGACATAGAGATTCTGTACACTTTTATTTCCTCGGAACTCAGAACATTGAATAACACTGCCGCACCATGCTGAACTACAGTAACTCTTATCTGCACGTCCTCTTTCCGGAGCTGTCAAAACTACCATCGACTCTCTATAACTATAGCACATCATCATTAATGACACTTTCTGTGGCTACAATATCATCTTGATCGTCGAAGTATGCCGTCATTGGTGTTTAGTGCTTTCATTTTTCTTTTAACTTTTAAACAGTGGATGGGAAAGGGTCTTGTATCGCTTCCACATCATATTAAGATGCATTTATAACAAAGAATGGCAAAAATGCAGATGTCATGTTAATGAACACACCTTGTAACGGTACTCTGCTATTGATGTTAACTCCAATGTGCTGCTGTGTGAACTGAAGAATGCGCTAAATAACGCAGCCTAACGCCGTTTTCATAATAAGAGTTTTAAAGGGGACTATAAAGTGATCTCGAATTCTTGTGAAGATTACATTATTACACACAATATTTTAGGGGGGCTAAGCTAGAACTTTAGGGGGGCTTTAGCTCCCCTAAAAAGGGCCTAGCAACGCCACTGCTTTGCACCAACCAATAAGAACTTTCAATAATAATTATTATTACTATATGTTTAAACACGTTTTAAATTATTCTTCCGTCACATTATTGTATTTGTAGGCTAGGCCACACTTAAAGATTTTTCAAACCAGATTTTCAGAATGTGGGAGCCCAAACATGACAACAAAAATCTAATTTAAACGCATTTGTTCCTATAGTGTGTAGAGTGCCCCCATGTGACCAAGACCGCACACTACACACTATAGAGATTCCATTCACAAAGAAATCATCTTGATGTCACTGAAATGATCTTGTGGTCAAACTTAATTATTAATATAAGAAAAATATCTAAATTAGTGCATTAATGTAACTATTAACTATTATACTTGATAGTGATTTTGGTGTGGATGCCCTGTATGCTTTCTTTCTATTACTTACCTTTTCTTACATTTTAAACCAGGGATGTGCTAAGATCTTCTTAATCGTTTGCCGGTTATCTGGATCTATGGTCAGGCACTGTCCAATCAGATCACAGATTTCTGTAAATTTCAGGAGAGAGAGATGGTTAGTCAAGATCACATGACACATAAATTCTCAACTCAACTCAACTTAACTTTATTTATATAGCGCTTTTTACAATTTTCATTGTTACAAAGCAGCTGTACATGAGACGGATTGAATACAAGAAAAACAACTAAAGTCATATACCTGTAAATACAAGAAAAAGGTGAAAACAACAAAAGACAGACATACAAATGCTCCACACACACAATATGCATACACACTACACACATTGACATAGACGCACACACGCAAACACACTCGCACACACGCACAGTGAAAATGACACCAACTGTAATGACATATGAAGATAATATTGTTTTTTGATAATACTTTAGTTTACAATGTATAAAATATGTGTGTGTGTGCGCTTTTCACTTAAGTTTTGATAAAAGCTTGTTGAAAATATTCAAATCTCCAGCCGTTGGCATGCCTTGAAAGGGATGAGCTCCATGCACCATCTTATAGAGCAAAACACCCAAAGACCAGACGTTTGTTGACATGGCGTAGTATCTACATCTTTGGAAGGCCTCGGGTGGACAGTAGTGTAGAGCTCCTGTACACAAGACATTGTGTTAAGTCATTTTGTTCAAATAAGTCACAGCGGGTTTCCACAGTTTGCAATGTTAGCAAAAAACTTCAGCTCACCTTTAAAGTGTTTGGAAATGTAGCCCCCACATCTTAATTCCCCCACATCTTATTTCCCCCACATCTTAAAAAAGTGTCTGCCAAATGCCTAAATGTAATTCATCACCACACCCAAAGTCGATCAACTTTAGCGGCATCCTTTCTCGGTCCACCAAGATGTTGCTTGAGTGAAGGTCCGAATGAAATACGCCATGTTTCAAGCAGTGTTTCACTGCTAGCACTGCCTGACACATTAGACGACGCGCAACTTCTTTTGTCAGTCTTGAGGATTCTTGAGTTTTGATGAAATGGTACAAGGTCTCACTGGGATGAATGTACTCCAGAATGAGGGTGATGCCATTGATCTCCTCATACCAGTCATACATTTTTACAACATATGGGCTGATGAGAGATTTTTTAATTTTGAGCCACTTCTGCAGGCACAGGTTTAAGATATTCGGGCTGGAGAAACATGATCAACAAAACATTAGTTGGTAGATAGAAAATGTATATATCTATATATACTGTATATACTTCATTTATTTTGACAACTTGCAATTGTCAAAATAAGCCGCACGCGCTTGATGGAGAGAGATTCAAAACATTTACAATACATTGAGCATATTGAATGACCTGATAAACAGACTATAACTCAAGGTTTGAGAATCTGTTACGTTTTAACCATTATGTGCTGGCACGGACATCATGTATTTTGATTTGAATTTGAATATTTTACTAATTTTGAACTGAGCGCCATTTAAGCATAAATCATGCATCTTTTTTATGTCGGCAAGGGTTCAACATTTAGAAAAATCATAAATTTTAATCAAATGTGTACTATTTACTTTGTGATGATGCTATTTGCTCCATTTTAGTAAAAAATAAAAAATATCTATGTGAAGAGCACAATGTTTAGTGTAAGTTCAGTACCTTTTTGCGATCCGTTAAACGGATTCCTTCGTACACTGCGCCGTTTGATGCCGTTTTCTGTCTTCTTCAGAATCCTGGGAATGCCACCGGTGCTTATATTCAGACTGGCACCAGCCTTTGAAACAGGATTGGTGGCAGCTTTCAGTGTAAGATTTGCTGAACCAGGACCAGCCTCTGGCTTCCGTCTAGCCAGATTGACTTCAGGCTTTCTCTTGGGAATGGCAGCAGTTTTTATTCTCGTGTTGGTAAGTCCATCAACAGGCTTCATTTTAGGATTGTGCCAGCTTTTACGTTCGGACTGATGCCATTCTCTAACTTCTTAGAATTTTTGGGAATGGACCAGTGTTCATATTTGGACTGGCCGGATAGGTGCCAGCCCTTGGTAAAGGAACCTCTTGACTGGTACCAGTACCAGTCTTCGGTCCAGAAATGCCACCATCATTTGTTTTGAGTTTTGCAGGGCTGGCTGGGTCGATGTCAGCATTTGTTTTTCGATTGGCTGGTTCGGTCTCCTTCTTTGATTCAGGATTCACCTGATCAGTGCCATCCTTTGGCTTGTGATATTCCGATTCAGGGACTATCAGTCCAAGAATGCCACCACCCAATAGCCCGAGTTTCACTGGATATGGGCCAGTCTTCTGTACGGGCACAGCTGGATTGGTGTCAGTCACCACTAAGGGAACTGCTGCACAAGCAACAGCTGGCTTCGGTTGGGGTTCATCCACTGCCTTTAGCCTGGGATTGTTGTCCATTTCCATTGTGTATTTTTTATAACCGATTTTTATACATTTCTGAAACAACATGCTTCTATAAGAAAAGCATTGTCTGAGTAAATAATTACTTGCCAGGAGAGAAATAGAATGACATATTCAAATACAAAGATGGTCTGTTTTTCTAATTACACATATAATAAAATGTCGTATAAAAATTCACAAAATTAGTTAAAATTAACCAAAGTAAACAACAGCTTTTAAAATGACTTGTAATCTTGTTACTTTTGAACAATATATACTATTTAACAATGTGTAGCCTAAATAACAATATATAGAACCGTTTGTTATGATGACTTTGACAATTGTCAGGGCTGAGAGAACACAAAATCCAATAGCAAGTATAAAAATATTTAATATAATAAAGAGAGCGAAGACAGGACAATAAATGGATGTAGACAAAGTGAGTAGATTCTAGATGCTGAGATCCAATCGTATACTGAATCAGTCCAACCATTAACCAACAATCCAAACGGCCACTTGGTAGTCCTCCGCAAGATAACAAACTCCCTCTCCTCGGGACAGTAACCTTCCCAGTCCACCAAGTATTGAAATCCACGTCCCCTCCGCCTAGAGTCCAGAATACGTTTTACCGAATAAGCTTGTTCCCCATCTACGAGTCACGGCGGTGGGGGAACTGGGGTAGGCGGATTAATGGTAGCAAAAAAACTGGTTTTAATTTGGAAACATGAAATTCGGGATGAATTCTCCTGTACGCTGGAGGAAGTTTGAGGCGGACTGCCACCGGACTAATCTTTTTGGTGACAGTAAACAGGCCAATGAATTAAGGAGCAAGTTTATTACAAACGGTACAGAGAGGAATGAGAGGAATGTTCTTGGATGAAAGCCACACTCTTTGACCAACGACGTAGACGGGAGGCTTAGACCCGGTGGCGATCGGCTTGGGCCTTGGTGCATGACCTCAGCTGCAGTGTTGACTGTCTAGCCTTGCTCCAGGTGTGGACGCACCTCTGGACAAAGGCGTGGGCAGAGGGGACGCGACTTCGGATTCCAAACTCTGAAAAACAGGTGGCAGGTAACCTAAACTAGCCTCAAATGGGGATAGGCCCGTAGACGACACTGGTAACGAATTGTGCGCATACTCCACAACCGTCAGTTGCTGACTCCATGAGGATGGGTTCTGGGATACCAAACACCGCAACATGCGCTCAAGATCTTGGTTAGCCCTCTCCGTCTGACCGTTACTCTGGGGGTGGTACCCGGAAGAAAGACTAACCGTAGCCCCCAACAAAAAACGACAAAATTCCTTCCAAAATTTGGAGATAAACCGAGGCCCCCTGTCAGAGACCACGACCACCGGGAGGCCATGAATACGGAAAATGTGGTCGATGACAGCAACCGCTGTCTCTCTGGCTGAAGGCAATTTGGGCAGAGGAACAAAATGAGTTGCCTTCAAGAACCAGTTCACCACGGTCAAAACCACCGTGTTGCCCTTGGAGGGTGGGAGTCCCGAAACGAAATCTAGCGAAATATGGGACCAGGATCGTGAAGGAACAGACAGCGGGAGGTCTATTGGAAATCTTAGAAACGGCACAAACCGAGCAGGCCAAAACAAAACTTTGTATGTCACGGGCCATAGAGTGCCACCAGAACCGTTGTTTAATGAGAAAAATGGTTCGACTAATCCCTGGATGACAAGCTGTCTTGGAAGAATGACCCCAACGAATGACGTCGGACCTTAAATCCTCTGGCACAAACAACCGACCCGGTGGGCAACCAGGCGGACGTGTTACCCCTCTTAAGGCTGCAAGAATCTTCGAATCTTCGGGAGACAACGGCCGTTCAGATTGGTCAAGAATGCGGGACAAAGAGTCAGGTTTAACGTTCTTGGAACCTGGACGGTAGGAAATTGAAAAACGGAAACGACCGAAAAATAATGCCCACCGAGCCTGCCTAGAGTTGAACCTTTTGGCAGAACTGATGTATTCAAGATTCTTATGGTCGGTCCAGACGATAAAAGGTTCCCCTGCACCCTCCAACCAATGACGCCATTCTTCCAAGGCGAGCTTGACTGCCAAGGCGGCTTGACTCTCTATTACCAATGTCGTAATTACTCTCCGCAGGGAATAAATGATGGGAAAAATATGCGCAAGGGTGCACCTTGCCGTCCGCAGAAGAGCGCTGTGAGAGAACCGCACCAACCCCCACCTCTGACGCGTCGTCCTCCACCACAAACTGACGAGAGGAATCAGGGGCAATGAGAATAGGAGCTGAAACGAAGCAACTCTTGAGTTTGGAAAACGCAGTCTCGGCCGCGCTACACCACCTGAACGTCGTCTTGGTGGAGGTTAAAGCAATCAGAGGGGCGGCTAGCTGGCTGTAATTGCTAATAAAACGCCGGTAGAAATTGGCAAAGCCCAGAAACCTCTGCAGGGCCTTGCGGGGATCAGGAGTTTGCCAGTTTTCCACAGCCTTAACCTTGTCGGGATCCATGCGTACTCCCTCGGACAACACTATGTACCCCAAGAAAGGAACAGACTGTGCATGAAAAACGCATTTCTCCACGTGTTCCTGGAAAGACTGAGAAAAAATCTAAATGTCGTCCAGGTAGACATAAATGAAGCGATCCCCAATATCCCTCAGCACATCATCAACCATAGCCTGGAAACTCGCGGGGCCATTGGACAACCCAAACGGCATGACCAATATTCAAAATGCCCCCTGGGGGTATTATATCCATTCACCCCCCTCCCTCATGCAGACCAAATGATAGGCATTGCGAAGGTCCAACTTTGTAAAAATAGAAGAACCCTGCAGATTCTCTAAGGCCGATGACATCAATGGCAAAGGATATGAGTTCTTTACCGTTATGCCGTTTAACCCTCGATAATCGATACAGGGACGAAGAAAACCATCCTTCTTTTCGATAAGAAAAACCCTGCACCTGACGGAGACGAGGAAGGGCGAATGATCTTGGCTGCCAGAGAATCAGACAGTGTTCTTGCACCAGTTTATGCTAGGGTTGTGACATGATAGCCAGGGGTGACCCAAAACCATCGGGGACAAAGGAGAGTCAGTCAAATAAAAAGAGATGTTCTCAGAGTGATTCCCCGACGTAATGAGACTCACCGGTTCCGTGGCATGGGTGACGGGTGGGAGGGATCGACCACAAAGGGCACTGACCGAAATGGAAGGTTTGAGAGGAACCAACGGAACCCCCAGCTTCAACCCAGTCTTGCGGTCCAAAAAGTTACCCTCTGCTCCCAAGTCAATCAGAGACTCACATGAAAATGTAGTGCGACCCGCCTGTAGCTGCACCGGGAGATGAGTAGTGGTAGAGGAGGATTTATTAAAAGCGACTCCGCCCGTCAGTAACCTCCTTCCTACCGACGGTCTTCAGATTTTACTGGGCACCGTGCCGCGATGTGACCACAATACAGGCAAAGTCCCTGAGCTCTGTGCCTCTCCTCCTTCTCCCTTGTGAGACGAGCTCTGCCCACCTGCATGGGCTCCGGATCAAAACCGTTTTCGGTGTTATCATAAGCTCCGTTGAAAGACAGGTTCTCAGCATCGACCCCAGTCTTCAGAAAAGGTTGTTGATCGCGATGTCGTAGCCTAGCGTTCAACCTGATAGCCAGGTCAATCAATCCATCAAGGGAGGTGGGCAGCTCGAGAGTGTAAATCACATCGAAGATGCGATCGGCCAGTCCATGCCTGAACATATCCCATTGTGCCTCCACATTCCATTTACACTCGGCCGCCAGCGTTCGGAATTCGATAGAGTAGTCCGTCACAGATCTATTGCCCTGGCGTAGCTCAGCCAATTTCCGTGCCGCCTCCCTACCAGATGCAGCCCGGTCAAACACCTTCTTGATCTCGTCCGAAAAGGACTGAAATGACAAACAGCATCGGTGTTTCTGTTCCCAAACTGTAGTTCCCCAGAGAGCTGCTCGTCCCGATAGCAACGAAATCACAAAAGCCACTTTGGCTGCTTCTGTAGGAAACAATGAAGGCTGGAGAGTAATATGAAAAGAACAGGTAGTTAGAAATGAGCGACATAATCGGGGATCACGAGAGTAGCTGGTAGGAGGCGGTAGACGGGGTTCGACGTGCCGGCTGGAGATCTATGGGATGAAACCGCAAGAGGGTGGGCCGCCGCGGGCTGTTGGGCAGACTCCGTCTTAAACTGTTGAAACTGAGCGGTAAACTTCGAAACCTGTGACACTAAGGCTTGAACGGCATGTCCAGTGGCCAAGATTTGTTCATCCTGTTGTGCCATGTGAGCGATGCTGTTGGTAAATATGTCTCTGATCTCTGCCACACTTGCTGGATCCATCAGGGTCAGATCTTTCTGTCAGAGCTGAGAGAACACAAAATCCAATAGCAAGTATAACAAGATTTAATATAATAAAGAGAGCGAAGACAGGACAATAAATGGATGTAGACAAAGTGAGTAGATTCTAGATGCTGAGATCCAATCGTATACTGAATCAGTCCAACCATTAACCAACGATCCAAACGACCACTTGGTAGTCCTCCGCAAGATAACAATCCCCGCTACTCCTGGACAGATTTGACAAGAGACTAGAGTGACGGTGAACAATGAGCAATAGTAAACAGCGATCTGACAATGAGCATGGGGATAGCAGGGCAGATATAGGCAGCCGGCAATGCACCACAGGTGCCGCCAAGCTGATTGCTAATCAGCGCCCTGGTTGCTAAGGCAACACTAACCAGCAACAGACATGAAACAAACAAGCAGGAATGAACACACAGATCCATGAACCGTGACAGATAATAACAATATGGATAAACATCTCATCCTGCAGTGGGTGGTTTAGTTTACATCACGATGAACTCTCAATTTCATCTTGGTCAAACTAACGTCATTTAGTAGGTCTTTAATACCTTACAACGACTGTTGTCGTGCTCTGGTGGTTTTAATGTAACGCTAAACAACGCTATTGCATCATATCGTACCTGTTGGGCTATTTTCATCCTCGGCAGGAGACATTTTCTCACAATCTTCTCTAGTGATCACTCTAACGTTGACATTGACTCCTGACGAAGTTGTCTTACTCTGTGAGAGTTCTATGTAGCTTTATGATGTAATTTAGGCCACGTCCACACTAGTGCGTTTTTGTTTTAATACGCATATTTTTCTCTCCGTTTACTAGTATTGGCTTTTCCCAGTTACATCAACACAGCTATACAAATCTGTCTTGTGCCTTCTATTGTTTAATTATAAAGAATAATATACTTATTTATTTGTATAGCACTCATAAGAAATGCAACCCAAGATAAAATAAAACATAAAAACAAGAATGCAATTAAACTTAATATAAGCATGCACAACAGTCCAAAACAACCTTTAAAAAATCCCAAAAGTAAAAAAATAAACCTTGACAATATGTTTTCACACAGCATCAACATACTTAACAGCTTTATAAAAGTATGTCTTAAATTTTTGCATTGTATTCAAATCGATAAAAAGGGGCAAATCAATATTCCCAGTTTACAAAACAAGTATTGCTCATTTATAATCAATTAATGAGACTTAATTATAATCAAATACTGTTTGTAACCAGTTTTTGGATGGATTTAGGTACCATTTAGTTACTGTAGCCAACCATGGGTTAAATTAAAACATGCTTTATATTAATTAAAACCACAATAACCACAGATTAACCCGGGATTGTTAAGGGATTTACAGTACCAGTGTAATTTTTGTGAAAAACATTGCCTACCCTTGTTTAAACTTTGGCACATGCCTTATTCGGCATTGCTTATCATGTGAACAAAATGATACCTCATCCATCCATCCTTATACAAAGGATGTGTCATATAACTTTTGTAAACACTTTCGTCTTTGCTGGTCAGTTTCTATTGCATATTATACAGGCAAGGATTAAACGTCCTTGAACATATCTACAAACTTTGACTAGATTATTAATGTATCATATATAGCAATGAAGCATTAGAGTGTGGATGAGTTCTCTCTGTCTGAGTTCCACGTGCAGTCTTTGCAACTAATGTCTCATTTTGACCAAATATCTGTTGATGTTTGCATGTGTGCATTATTCCCAACTCTGAAATCCGATTTCCAAGGTAAATGGAATGCAGCATACAGTGGTTGTCATGTGACAACAGGGTCCTGTTACATAAGAAACTTTTGAATGCACATTTCTAACATTTAAAATCCCTGTCTCATGATATTTCGCAAAGGAGCTGTTTGGTATTTTATGTAAATATATTAAATAAATAGTGCACATTTTGTGTAAAGGGGATTTATAGGACACACTTTGTCCCTGTGTCTAAAAACAATATACTCGTATTTCAATCTCACCACAACAACATTTATTATTTTTGTGGCATATCGAGAAGGATGTGTGCTGTGTAATCGGTGTGATGTTTAGGACCCAGGGGAACGCGAGCGCACACGTATAAATACTGCAGTCAGTAAGGGCGAATGCGAGTGGATGTAGTGCTCACATATCAACGGTTCTGAACAGGCTTTGGTTTTTTCACTAACATTAGCGCAGTCGCGAGAAAACGGTTTTAAAATGCAGTATAATCGACATCGTGTACGCATGAAAGGCTATCGGTGATGATTTGTATTATATTTTGCGGAAAACTATTTGCCAAAACGAGAACAAAAATAGGACACTTTGGACTTTTATTTACGGTAGTTGCTCTTTTACCAGATTTGCATTTGACAAGATAGAGGACGTAAACATATCCTGAGTCAATGAGATACTTCGTTTTTCACCACAAAATTCACTGACTGCTCTACCAGCTCACCTTGGAAGGTACGTTACCAGTCAGATCACGAACTTGGACAGCAAATGAATGATTGCACCAAAATGACATCAGTACATCACAGCTCTCCTGAAGCCTGCAAAACCTCTCTTTTCATCTGTTTGACATTTCAATCCTTTACTGGTCCATTTCACGCTTTGGACCGATCATAACGCAACCATCACTTTATGGATAACCGTATTTAAAGCAGCTGATCGATCAATTATTCCATTTGATCTGAAGACACGAACACGATTATTAATGAATCACAGCATTCATTATGCATGGTTTTGCATGCGAGTTATTTACTAGTAATCTAATCACGTTTCTCGGTCAGATGTCATGAACAGCTCATAAATGCAGACTGTGTGTTGAGTTTGTGTTTTTTAGAAATTAACAGAATTAAATCAGATCGACATTTCATTAGCTTAACCAAAGAGCAAAATTTTGGGATCTTGAAATACGTGGCCTTATAAAAAAGAAACATCTGGTTTCCATTTCCCAAACAGCTCTTTGCATTTGATTTAAGAAATAATGCTTGTTTGATCATTTATTTTGGTATTGTGTTATAGGAACTGCATATTTTGCTGAATATCTCAAAATCTAAAATAAAGAATATATGTAGTCAGATATCTGCAGATCTTGGTTTTGACATATATGGTTCTTTGGTGAACCAAAAATGGTTCTCCAATGGCACTGCTGTGAAGAACCTTTTCAAGCACCTTATTTTTAAGAGTGCATAGCCACATACACAAATAAATGCTGGATTTATGTGGGTTTCAACCCATGGTTGGGTCAAATATAGAAATAATCCTAAAATAATAATAAAAGAAAGATCATTTAAATCAGACTTTGGGGGTTGTGTAATAAGTGAAACAACCCAGTGTTTTTCTATAGTGTTGCTTCTGATGACAGCTTCCTGACTTTATGTTAGAATGAAATAATTTATGCATAATGTAGATAACAACTATGATGTCTGATATTTGGCTGTTTTGATATTATCTTACTTGGCCAATAATTGTACCCAACCAACAGAAGTTTCAGTGTTGTGTCAGTTTGAAAATGTACAGACATCGCTTATAGTAAAAACATTTTCTTTTTTGGCTCATATAAGCCCATATAAGTTATTCAATACTCACATTTGATAAACTGGTCATTTGTAATGTCATTTATTTGTATAATTATGACATAGCAAAAGGCTTTACTAGACCTGTCAACTAGCACCTGTTCTGTACATGTGTATCCTCTTCGAAAAAGCATTATTGACACATCATCACACGTAATTGCTGTTGATAGACTTAATTCTAACATCTCTTGCAACAGATGTCATGGGTGAGATGACTTTACTTGTGGCCCTGTGATTCAGAAGACATCTTTATAAAAAGAGAAGAATCAAAGTTCTGAGATTAGTAAATCATACCAGGATGCTACACACATAAGTGACCCCAGCATTAGAAACAGCTTTTTTATTCTTTTGTATAATTTGCATAAAAACATTCATGTTGCAAATCATAGCATTTACTGATTATACTTAAAGGGACAGTTCATCCAAAAAATGAATTCATTCATCATTTACTTCCCCTCATGTCATTCCAAACCTGTATGACTTAATTTCTTCTGGAGAACACAAAAGATATTTTGAAGAATGTTGGCAACCGAACAACATTGACCCTCATTGAATTCCATTGTATGAACACAAAACTACTGAGACATTTCTCAAAATATCTTTGCGTCCCACTGAAGAATCGCATCACATCTTTCATCATATTCCACTGCCATTTTATAACCATGTTGATGTTGAATCTTTCAGGAGAGAAGGGGAGGGATACTTTATACCTCATGCCTCCACAAAGTCATTCGTGAGGCGAGCCTTCCCCCTCACCAGCGACGATAGACCAGCATGGAGAGAGTGATAAGAACAGGACTCGAATCCCGAGCGGCCGATGAGAGAGATCAAGGGAAGACACCATTAGCAGGGAGTGGGAACCTGGGTCCTGAATGCTGCAAACGTTACGGATTGATCAATACCCATAACCTAATGTTGGAGACTAAGGAAGGACTGGTGTCTGCTTATTCCGCTCCACAATATCAGCGCCACGTGGTATCCAAGGACAAAAACGGGACACAGGATGGGAAAGGGCCCCCGCAGTTGCTAAACCCCAGCGCTCTTCCTCAAGCCATAGACCCTTATTACAGGCCCAACCTCATTCTTTATCCCGAGAGCGTGTTGAGAGCATGGGGTGAGGGAGGGGACTGCTGCGAAACCACTTTCATTGAAGAAATTTAAAAAGAAAATAATCAATCTCTGACGGCAGGCTTCTGGATCTTTCTATGGAAGATGCCAAGATCCAAACACTTTCCTATGATGTAGATGACGACGATGACGAATTTCAAGAACTTGAGGTGATAGATTATGTACCGTTTTAACTCCATTAGGATTTTCTAAAGGAAATACATGTGGGTTGCAAGGTTGGAGAATAATTGTGTTGACGTTGAAAGTTGGTTTTAGACAAGAATCAATGTAATCACAACGCAGCGTAAAGGTGGCTATAAATACCTACATATAGATAAAATATTAATTAATAAAAATGCATATGTTTGCATAATCATACTGGTTGTCCCTTCAAATGAGAGCTGTGCCTTATGATGCCCTTAATGCGTCTAGGGTTTGATATTTGCAAAAATAGTTTTTAAGATAATTCATGCCTCATACAAATGTTTTGTTCTTAAGTAATACTTTACAGACAGCAAACATCACCTTCGTCCAATACAGCGAGAGAGTTGTGAGCTCGGTCTCGCTGTGTCTTAAATTTAATTTAACCCTTAATGTAACACCCTCCTGTCATATGGTGCTGCTGGTCTTCGTGAGAGCACGTGTCTGGAGCTCCTGCCAGATGACAGAGAGAGAGAGAGAGAGAGAGAGAGAGAGAGAGGGCGATCAGAGAGTGTAAAGAGAGCTGGTCTGGACAGCCAGTTTCCCGCTGGTGCCCGCCTGTTTGCGCCACCTGTTCTTAGACCGCTAACAAATTTGTGTAAACCCAGCCGAGTGGAGGGAAGCGTGCAGATGTGTTATGGGTTGTATATCAGGTGCTCTGGGTTGTATCTCAGGTGCTCTCCAGAAATGTCTTCGAATATCCAATAAAGTAATCGAATATTGAAATTTTGTCATTATATACACTCTGCCGCATGTTTTCAAGTATCCAATGAACAAAAGAACTACAACAATAGACAGGAAACAGGATCTAAGGCATACAAACTAAAAGTCCACAATACACAGGGCAAACACAGACTGGATCGTGACAGAGCCCCCCCTCTAAGGGCGGATTCCAGACCCCCCAAAATAACAACGTCCAGGAGGGCAGTGAAGTGGAGGCGGAACCGGGGGTGGGATGGAGGGCCAGGCCAATGAAGGGGAACAGGACCTGGGCCGCGGTGCAGAGGAGCAGGCTGGTCAGGCGGCCAGGGAGGTGTGGCAGGCTGGTCAGGTGGCCAGGGAGGCGTGGCAGGCAGGTCAGGCGGCCATGGAGGCGTGACAGGCGGGACCACCGGACTTGCGACCATCTTGCGAGCGGGCTCTGGACTGGCGGCCATCTTGCACACGGTCTCTGCTAAGGTGGCCATAATGACCGGGATGGCCACCCTCAACAAAAGTATTTAGGGGCGACCTTATGACAAAAAGAAATGAGCGCACTGCTGATGCTGGCTGCGCGCGGCAAATAACTTCCGAGAGAGGAAAACGGATCTACACGCGAGGAAACGGGATCCCGCTAGCTCATTTGAAACATTTGCGTGCGCATAACATCGTCTGTGCGCGCAATTACAAGGACGCGCATATACAGTCTCGCGCTCTCACCTGCTGCTATTGCTCGTGCAAACATTTTTATTTTGGCAGTCGCGGGGCGGGACTTGCAGTTTGGGTGTATCCTCAAACGTCATTGGTTACTTCCCCTTTTCCGAAATTCACTTGTGATTGGACATCTGTGATAATCATTAATCTAGACCTAGGCCCGTTCTTACTTCGGTCGCTTACTACATCCAAGATCAAATTAAATATCCGAGATGACCTAATCCCGCAAATCATGATCTGGATAATCATGATACAGTTCTTCGAACGCACCTGTTGTGTACGATTATATATCTGGATTGAATTGTCTGGTATCATTACACGCTCACGCACTATTTGGAAAGGCATATAGCCTATCAATAGAAGAACTAGTGATCAGCAGCGCTGCTATTGGCATCAAAAGATGTAGATGTTGATTGTTACGTCAAAAGATGTAGTTATGTCCATAGTTTTTTTACAGCTGCTTGAAGATGATGAATTTTAAAACCTCATTATAATGTCAGGAACACTTCAAACGATGCACAGACAACTTTCAGAGATATTTATAACATTTCAAAACAGTTGTAAACTGTGCTATTTTATTGCTTTTAATATTTTGTGAATTATTGATTTCTCTCCTCAAAAGGCACATCCACGTATACACAAGTCCTTAAAGGTTGAATATACGCTAATTCAAAAACTTCAAAACATTGACCTTGACAATATAAAGAACACAAACCCAAAACTGGAGATTTAGTTTTAGGAGATTTTAGATTTAGAACCTATTTCTATATTGTTTACTGACTTAACATGCTTGACTCTTATTGCAGGTAAAAGATGACACTGATACCTGCCTATTACCTATGGTGTTTAAAAATTAAATGCATGTGGGCCTAAGCATGTTTGTGTTGTTTTTTATTTAAGAATAACAAAGAAATGGTATTCCAAAAGTTATATCTCATGAAGCTCAGTCTAAGTGTAGTGGTTTAGAGATCATTATCAGGCTGCTTCTTTATCACATGTCTCCTCTCTTTTCTGATGATGTGTGTAGTGTAGCACATGCAACAATACAGGCCCTGTCATGTTCATCCCTTACATTTTTTATACACTGAAATCCTTCATTCCTATCAGTTGCCCAAAGGTCATTTCATGATCCTGTTCTAACTTGAGCTGCTGTGTAACAGGTTTGGGTCAGGAAACGGTGTCTTCGAACAATCCCATCATAAATGTGACTGAAGATTGTTGACCCATGCAGATTCAGGTAATTTTGCTTCTGTGCTGGTGGTCACACACCATCTAAGAGATTTCATCAGTAAGCTTCATTATTGATTCAATAGTTTTTTGCATATTACTACTATTAAAATGAATATTACGTGCAAATATTATATTTACGCATTTGGAAGACACTTTAATACAAAGGGACTTTGTACTATATGTTTTGTTTCTCACTGTGTGCAATCCCCTGGGATTGAACCCATGACCTTGGTGTTGCTCTAACCACTGAGCTACATGAAATATCAGTTATTTTCAGAAAATAATCTTCGGCCTCGTAGGCCTATGATGCAGTCTATGACATCAATCAAGAGACATACTCATTGACATGATCATGACTGCAGGATCTTTAGTTCCCTTATATAATATATGGCTTTCCTGTAGCTCAGTGTAGCTCACTTGTCAATGCAAGGTTGTGGTTTTGATCCCCAGGGGACTGCACATACCTATGTATAAATGTAACGGATAATTCAATGTAAGTCGCTTTGGATAAAAGCGTCTGCCAAATGCATAAATGTAATTGTATATAATATTTATTAAGCTTGGGTCTTAAACTGAAATAGCCTACCACACATTTGCAAATGGCAGGACAAACTACATTTTTCATAAATTCCCTCCATCATATGCACTGTTTCTGCTTTTATATACTGTATATTTAATATGAAGGTCCAACAAATTAATATGGCAAATATCTCGTTCACAAGGAAAAAATATATATTTTATATATTCATTCATTCATTCCACTCGTCACCAAAGACTTTTCACAGAAAATGAGAAACAAATATTGTTCTAAATATACGATAAATATTGTTTACTTGATAAATTCGCAAAGCTCTTTATATTAATCCTGTAATTTGCGCAACAAGTTGCTTTTGTATGAAGCCGACTTGACTGCGTCATGGCTGCGATCTAATCCTGTTTACATGAAATAAGCCTGCTCCCGATCAGGTTAAGATAACGGACCTGTTGCTAAGAAAACAAGTCCAGGATGAGCGTCAAAGAACCGAACAATCCAAGATCATGCAAAATCGTCAACAATCAAATCCAGTTAACCGAGTTTAGCGAGGTACGAAGAATGGGCCCCTGGTCCGTTGATGAAGCTATGTCTGTAGATTGATGATCACAGAGGTCCAATCACAAGTGACTTTCGGAAAGGGGGAGTAACCAATGACGTTTGAGGTTACAACCAAACAGCAAGTCCCGCCCCGCGACTACCCAAAATAAAAATGTTCACGCCAGCAAAAGAAGCTGGTGAGAGCGCGAGACTGTATATGCGTGGCCTTCGCGCGAGGGCTTGTATTGCGCGCACATTGGATGCAATGCGTGCGCGAAGGTTTCAAACGTATGGCAAGCCGATGGTGTCAGAATTACGCTATAGATTAAACGCGTTAATATCCCAACGCCATATTTGACGGCGTTTTAAATGGCATTTTCGCCTCAAAATACGGCGTCGCGATTTCCAAACGGCGTAAAAAACGCGCGAAAATCCATCAATAGCGCCGTATTTAACGCCTTTTCAGACGCCCGAAAAGCGCCGCCTTTTGCGTCGCTGGCTTGCCAAATGATGGCGTGAAAAACGCTGTTTTGGTTGCCCAGAGCGCACGTTATTTACGGCGTTTTGCCTGTGGTATAATGAGCCCCTCCTGCTGGTTTCCACAGCCAGTAAAAATTGGTGTTCTCACCAAATCACTGTTGAAGTAAGCCAGACAAGACCATTTTACCACTGATCATGTAATGCCTTTGAATACACAGGATATTATGTGTGCAGTGTTACAGTTACTGTACCTCTGGTGACATTGAACATATCATAGCTTGCTTTCTAAAGGAAGGACTCTTTCTTTTTGGAAATGTAAAGTTACACAATGTGGTCAGCAATTATAGCATTCCAATCCCATTGTATGTATCTATGCTTATTACATATAGTGCCCAGTTAATTGCTTACGTGAAAAGTAACAGGCAAAACGCCGTTAAATACGACCCTATATACGGCTTTTCGCACGTTTTTTACGCCGTTTGGAATTTGCGGTGCAAATGCCGTTCAAAACGCCGTCAAATACGGCGTTGGGATATAAACGTGTTTAATCTATAGCGTAATTCTGACACCATCGGCTTGCCATACAAACGAGCTCGCGGGATCTAGTTTCCTCGCGCGTAGATCCGTTGTCGTCCTCCCGCGGAAGTTATTTGCCACGCGCAGCCAGCATCAGCAGTGCACTCGTTTCTTTCCTCTGCAGGGCCGTGCAGAGACCTTTACAGGGCCGTGCAGAGACCTTTACAAGGGAAAGATGCAGTATAAAAGGGGCACATGGAACAAGGCTTTAAATGGGGCTGTGCTCAAAACATCAATACTGTATATCGTGATGAATTCCTTACTGATACGTGTATCAATATGGATGCTTCTGTATTGATACAGCAGCAAATGTCATGATGCAGTTTTGAAAAAGAAACAGAAAAGACCATTCTTATGTTTAAAAGTATAAAAATATTTTATTTGCACCTATTAAAAAATCTTGGATTAGACGCTGAAGTGAATTAAATTGTCCAAACCTCAAAGGGATAGTTCACCCAAAGATGAAAATTCTGTCATCACTTTCTCACCCTCAGATTATTCCAAACCTGTATAAATGTTTTTGTTCTGTTGAACACATATTTGGAAGAATGGGGGATGCCGGATGCAGTCAATGGGGGATAAGATCTGTTTGGTTACTGTCATTCTTCCTTTGTGATTAGCAGAACAAAGAAATGTATACAGGTTTGAAACAATCTGAGGGTAAGTAAACGATGATATCATTTTTATTTTTGGGTGAACTGTCCTGCGTCCACCGAGGTGCTTTTACGCGGCTGAAAACTCCAGCTGCAGGCACAGCAAACGCTCCAAGTTGAGCATTTTTCAACTCTGGGCGCACGGTCGAACGCCGGCGCTGAGCGTGGGAAAAACACAGAGCAGCGGTGCTGAGCGCGAAAAGAAACCGTCAGCTGATGGCTTCTTTTGAAAGCGCGGCGTTTCCGTTGAAAACAATTGAAAAAACACGTTGGCCACAGGCGTAAACGCCTCGCTGGACACACTGCTTTAAGGTTTCCAACCCGCAGCTCTATAGATGTCTGCAGAGAGGCGCTTCTGCCAGTGCCCAGGAGGTGGCTATACCCCCCTCAGTGGGCATGGGAGATTCTGAGATTGGAATGTCGTCGTAACGGCATCCACGACTCAGTGCGCCAAACTCTGCTTGGAGACAGCCTTCCCCTCTGCTGTCCTCCAATACAGACAAGGAGCTGGTCAGAGCTACTGAGGCCCTGCGTGCGGTCCAGGACACAACACGGATGGGGTTGGGTCTTCCTCCCCAATGGGGAGCGCCTGCAAGTTCACCACTTCGCCCCGTAAGGGAGTAGTGGGAACTTTTTGGGCACGCATCCGGGCCTGGGTCTCAAGATAACGTGAGAGCTACCAGGGCCGAAATCAAGGCAATCCGGGGACACGGAGGATGCTCGGAGGTGCCCTACCCTCTTGAAGGAAGCGAGCGCCATCAGGAGGGCCGTCTTACTCGGGTGAGGAAGATCGAACCTCGAGGGGCTCTTGGGGGGCCCAGAGGCCCTCCCGAGGACCCCTTAGGGTCCCAAGAGGGTATGGAGCGGAGATGAGGCGGGAGCCGCCCTCTCGCACCCCTTAGGAACCTGGTGACCAGGTTGTGTCATCCTAGAAACTTTCCATCAACTGAGTTGTGATGAGTGGCGACAGCGACTACATACACACTCAGTGTGGAGGGGAGATGTTAGTCTCCAGTCTCGTAAGAAGGACAACACAATCCTGATCGAGCACCTCAGTGGGTCTTTCTCGTTGAGAAGCGGCGCCGTCTAGAGGCGTGTAACCGCCCAGTAGATGGGGCCCTAGCCTGGGTGATGGTCTCCGCCATAGAGGGGGAGTAGCCAACTCAGGAACTTCTCGTCCCGTCTAGAGACCAGACATGGTGTTCCAGAGGTCTGATCTGGGATGCCAGAACGTGTCCTTCCCCTGAGAGAGCAGGTCCTCTGTCAGGGGAATGGGTCAGGGGAGTCGCTGTCCGCTGTCAGCATCTCTCCGCCAAGTGCGGGGACGCCCACCAATAACACTTGGTGCTCCTCTTCCCTGGCCTTGCACAGTGTGTGCAAGGCTCCTGGGGGGGGGAGGGTGTGCTTCCGCCCGTCCCGCGGTCAGCTGTGCGCAAGGATATCCGTGTCGAGAGCCTCGGACAGGGAGAAGCGGCCTACGCTGGAAGTCGCCACTCTCTACGAGGCATAAACTGACAAGAGAGCACGTCGGCTGTCTAGTTCAGTTTGCCGGGTGAGTGTGGCCCACAGGGAACGGATCACCTGTTGACTCCACCGGAGGAGGCGTCGAGCAAGTTGTGTTTAGCTGCTGTGAGCGAACGCCACCCTAAGATCTGATGTACGCTACAGCTGTAGTGCCGTCCTCGGACCAGCACGTGCTTGTCCCGCACGAGAGGCCGCAGCCTGCTCAGTGCAAGTAGCACTGCCCACAACTCCTGGCAATTGATATACCAGCGCAGGTGGGGGTTCGCCCAATGCCCCGCCTGCGTGCCCGTTACACACTGCACCGCACCCCTGCAGGGAGGCATCCGTCGTCACCACGACTTGCCTCATAACCTGCCCTGAGGGACCTTAGTCCGTCGAAAAAGTCATGGAAGACCAGGGGTTTTGGTGCGTCGGCCGCAGGGCGTCATCACCATGCGCCTGCTGCCAGTGTGCCACGCTCTCCTCGGAACTCGACCCTGAAGCCAGTGTTGGAGCGGTCTCATGTGCATCAACCCAAGGGGTCTCACCCGACGAGGACGCCATGCCCAGGAGCCTCTGAATCGTTTCAGGGGGACCGCTGTCTGCCTGAAATGTTCCAGGCAGTTCAACACCGGCTGGGCGCGTTGCGGACAGTTGCACCGACATGGTGACAGAGTTGAGTTCCCTACCGAGAAAGAGGATGCTCTGCCCTGGGGAGAGCTTGTCCTTTCCTCGGTTGACCTGGATTCCCAATCGATCTGGGTGCCGGAGCACCAGGCCCCTTGTATACATAACAGATCTCACGAGTGTGGGTGTCACCTGATGGGTGTCAGGACGCGCCTCTGCGTGAGCATCCTGAGCAGCAGCTTGTGAGGGTGTAACAAGAAAGCAGACTTTCTCGGTGTCACTCATCTGCGCAAGGTTCAGCCGGGGGTGACTCTCCTGGACCACTTCCGTGGACATCGTCCGACCAGGTCCCGTGCCGCCACCTTGGTCGCTCCGTAGAGCGCTGTCAGTGGCGGCACCGAAAACCTGCATTATACCTGGGTCGGCCTTACCCTCGTGGAGCTCTCTCAACGCCCTGGCCTGGCGGACCTGCGGATGGCCAATGGCGTAGAGAGAGGAGGCAGGCAGCGCTTTCGGCACCATAGATGTCGAAGTCCTACACGCGTTGGACGGTAGGCATGGCCGATTCTCCCCAGGCGGCAGCCGTCTGCGGCACAGATGCACCGCGCCGCACGTTCCACCCGGGGGATCTCGACGTAGCCTTTGGCTGCCCCAACCTCGAGGGAAGTGAGGGAGCCGGAGCTGTTTCGACTGGAGCGGTCCGTCGAGCGCTCCTAGTTTTACACAGCTCCTCATGCACCTCCGGGAAACAAATGGCACCCGGGGTGGGCGCGGTTTGCACCGCGCTCCGCCCCCAGGAACCACATATCCCCGGATTAGCATGGCTGACATCACTTCTGCTTCGTCCTGAGCTCGACCCCCTGGGGGGGGAGCTCGGATTCGTCAGAGTCGGATGCAGTCTCCCTCCGATGCTGCGAACGACATCTCATCTACGTCACACATCGTTTCCGAGTGCGTGCCTGAGGATCCGAACGGTATGTCACCGCCGGTTGGGGAACGTTCAGAAGAGCGAATCGGGGTGCGATCGGCCCGTGAGCACTTGGCTGGCGGGTTTACGTTCGCAGAGTTCCCCATATCACTAACGCTGCTACGTGGGTGGTCATCGGGGCCGTAGCCACAGATGTCACAGCCCGGGTAGCAGACGAAATGGTGGCTGGTTCCCGTAGGAAGACAGCCCCCCGTGACCGCAACTTCTGAGTGACAATCCGCCCGCAGTGCGGGCAGATGTGTCAACGAACGCTGCTTCAGTGTGCTGGACGCCCAGACACCTAATGCAGCGATCGTGTACATCCCCCTCCTCGATGAGGGTGCCGCACCCAAGAGAACAGCGGGACATGCCGCGCTGGAAATTGCTCAGTCCTGAAAAGGACCTTTTAGAAATAATCTCTATCACCTCCGGAACCGCCGAGACGCCCAGGAGAAGGTCGCTGCAGGAAGGGACGATCCGCTGCTCTTTGGGACTCGTGGAGTGCATATAGAAGTAATTGAATCTATGTCTACCTCATGCTTTATTAATGCACTGAGAAGGTTTTTCGCAGTTAGAGGCCCTTCCAAAGTTCTCAGATCAGACCTCGGCACCAACTTTATTGGAGTTAGAAGAAGATCTGACCTCGGCACCAACCAGCGAAGTAGAAGAAGAATTCGTTGAATTCTTTTTGTTCGTAGTCATGAGCGAGGGCTCTGAAGAACAAAAGATGAGTGAATGCTGCACGCCGGCTTCCTTTTATACCGGACATCCGGGGGCGGAGCCCGGCATGCAAATTTCATTCGCCAAATTTCATTGGCCTTTTCTATAGTAGTCAGAGTTGATTGGTTCTCAAGGGCGAACCCCATCTGTCGTCTTCGACACAACGTCGAGAGACCGACAGAAAGGGAACACTAGGCTTAAATACACAGGGTAACGAGAGGGCTAACAAGACACACCTGAAACAGATTATGACAAAACCAATGAACAAAAGAACTACAACACTAGACAGGAAACAGGAACTAAGGCATACAAACTAAAAGTCCACAATACACAGGGCAAACAGAGACTGGATCGAGACAACTAACATTGTAGTAAAAAATACAAATGGTAGTCAAAAGTGCGCCAGAACAATTTGCTGTCCTACATTCTTCAAAATATCTTCTTTTGTGTTCAACAGAACAAAAAAACTGATCAAGTAATGTTTCCTACTACGGGAGTCAATAAGGGGGTAAAATCTGTTTGGTTAAAAGCATTCTACAAAATATCTTTCTCTGTGTTTATCAGAACAATGAAATTTATATAGATTTGGAACAACTCGAATGTGAGTAAATGATGACAGAATTTTTGGGTGAAGTATCCCTTTAATGGAGTGGTTTTGAAAATAAGCAAATACAATCCCACCCTTTGTCCAAAATCCCATACTGTGCATGTTCAATTAAATAAAATATGTCCTGACTGTTAAAACAATACATTCTATATATCGTGTATGCTTCCTGTGACTCAAACTTCCCAAACACATTTCATCTGCCATGTTTTCAATGCCATGCGATCTTGTTTACCTATAACAACATTATACATTATTACGTTACATTAACATTTAACAACGAGAGATATATTTATTAGCAACCGTTACACTTTTATTTATCATTCCTTTTTGCAGTTGACTGACTGTTGCATGAAGATTATGTAAAAAATCCCTCCATGAGTTTGGAACAAGATGTGTGCAATCTTCATTTTTTTCTATTTCTGTAACAGAATTTCTGTGAAAGTCTTGTGGCCTAGATTTTGGATTTTTTAACGAAGACTCGATCTTGCATCAGTTCTTCATACACATAGAATATGAAATAATTGATAATGTCTTTGCATTGCATTTTTTCAGCACAGATATAAACTGCATATGTATTTTCATGATTTTGGGTAGTCCATAATAAAACACTTTTAGTTAATAAGATATCAAATGAATAGATTCAATGAATAAAGGATTTAGAGCAGTTTTTTACATTCACTGCATTTTTTCCCAGCCAAAGAGAACCCTGTCACACCAAAAACTGATCTCTTTCACTATCACATCCTTTAGATTATGTTCTGACCTTTTTAAAGTTTCAATTTGGAATCAAATTAATGGAACACTTGACATTCCTATTATGCAAGCACACTTCTCAATCTGTTGGGCTTTTAGATCCTCACTCGTGTTGTTTCATATGACACACTGTTTGGAATGAGATGTGTAAGGTTTGCAGAGCAACGTGCCATCTCACAGCAAATGCCAATCTGAATGAGAGGCTGTTAGAAGTGCTGAGGTTTATCAATGAGGTTGGACTGGAATTTAACAATCAAACATGTATATTTGCATAATCATAAATATGACATATTGACCATCAAAATAAATATTGAGGTTACATTTCATATTTTCTATTATATTTTTATAGGTCAGGTCAGGTGAGGTAGAATGAAGGGATGTTCACCCAAAAATGAAAATTCGTTCATCATTTATTCATCTTCATGTCTTTCCAAACCTGGATGAATTTCTTTCTTTTGCAGAACACAAAAGAAGATAATTTGAAGAATGTTGGTAACAAAACAACATTGAACCCCATTGACTTCCAATGTAAAGACACAAAACCACTGAGACATTCCTCAAAATATCTACTTTTTTGTTCTCAGGTGGAAAGAGTCACATACAATGTCATGGTTCTGCCTCTTCTTGTCAGATATTTCTTGGTGTTGAGGCAGAATCAGAACGGAACTCCCTGTTTTGTGTGGAGAGAGAGATGTTGACCCTCTCAGCTTTCCATACTCTCTCTCCGGTCCTCATCTCTGTTCCCGCCATCTCGGTCCTCGTTAACTTTCCCTGAGTGTTTCATTACCCACACCTGCCCCTTGTTAATTATCCTTTGTCTGTCTCCCTTTAATGTTTAATGTCCTGGGTTTGTGCATTGCGTTCAGTGTACCTCTGTTCCCGTACACTTCTGATGTCTACCGTTGTTGCCTGTTCCTGTTATTGCTGTGTCGTCGGTCCTAGTAAGTGTTCAGTTCAGTTTAGTTCAGTTCAGTTCAGTTCAGTTCAGTTAGTTTAGTCCATGTCAAGTGTTTGTTAGTCTAGTGTTAATTAGTCTTCGTCCTGTGCTTGTATATTATTTTCTTGTTCCTGTTTTACCCCATCCGTGGGTCTTTGTTTAATGTTTTAAAATAAAAGTATTTTGTCTCCCCGTATTACCGCTGCCTGCAATTGGGTTCTTCCACACCGATCATGACATACAATGCATGTTTTCACCATTTATATTGCATGCATAGTTCATGTCAGCAGCATGTTATAGTGGAGCTTTGACATGTTAGGGGTTCATTTTAAGTTTTACATATTCCGGTAAATTCAGTTTTACTACAGTAGATGCTTCATAACCCAGTCTGATATATAGGGATAATCAAGCTGCATGGTTGTTATCACAAAATAAACTTCGACAGGATCCTGACACAAAGCTTATTACTATATAGCATTTGACTCATCAGGAGATCCAAAACAGTCTTGAAGGGATAGTTCAACCAAAAATGACAACTCCGTCATTTACTCACCCTCAGGTTGTTTCAAACATATATAAATGTCTTTGTTCCAATGAACACAGAGAAAGATATTTGGAAGTGTTCTGTCCTCACTAGACGTGTCACTTCTTTATCCAGCTAGACAGACAGTGAACAGACGAGATGTTGGTTCATGGCTTTTAATCTTCCAATAGCTTCCATGAATATTTTCTCGTTTAACTTTAATGTTAACATTGTAAAACTGTAAACAGACATAGAAAATACAGCATTTAGAATTGTACATATTCACAGTGCATAGTTGCCTTAACAGAATTTACTGCATAAATAAAGCATTAAATCAACACATTAAACGTTATATTGTCATGTGCATTTGTTAATTTTACTCTTTGTCTTAGGTAATGACTTGTAATCACGGAATCCAAATTAGCCTAATAATCACAACAAAAGATCGCTAGCATATGGCACTTATAAAGCTAACGCTTCGTGGCATAACTTTACGTTTCGTTTTAACAACATTTGCATCTCTGAAATAATGAATTTACTGACATCTTAAACCTACTAAACGTCATATTTATATGACAAATAATAGAGACTTACAGTCTTATGCGGGCCACGACATTACCGTACGAACCGCTGTTCAGCCATGACACTTCACAATGAACTCCACTCACACAAGACATACAAAAGTTAACATACACATCCTCACCACGAGAGGGCGCTTAAAGGTCAACATATAACCAAATGAAAACTTTCCTTACAATTAAACTGAAACATAACACTCCCCGCCTGGTATAAATACTTTTATACCACTATTTAACACTTATCAGTCTTTGTATCATTACTTTGGGGAAGCAGGAGAATAAGTTGAGTCACTGGTCGCAAGTAGACACGAGAAGTCCCTTGCTTCACAACTTTGACTTCCACTTTTCTGACCTTCTTGTCTTCACTTGGGAAGGTTTTAGTAATGAGTCCAATGGGCCATTCATTACATTTAACTTGTTCATCCTTCAATAAGACTACATCCCCTATTTGAACGTTTTCTTTGCCCTGAGCCCATTTCCTTCTTGGATGAAGCATTGACAGATATTCTTGTCTCCAACGTTTCCAAAAGGTATTTGCAAGACATGTTGCCATTGCTTTTTATACATGTCTTTTATGTCAAATGTCCCTTCAGGAGTGGGAGCAACTCCTGCCTTAGGAGTTGGAAGCATAGACGGTGTCAAAATAGTTGGTGAGTCTGAATCTGTACTTATGGGAACCAATGGGCGAGCATTAATGATTGCTATGACTTCTGCCTTCTAGTGTTGTGAGGACCTCATGGGTAAGGCGAGTTGGACCTGCCTGCAGTAACATGGCGTCTAGAATGCGACGAGCGATGCCAATCATTCTCTCCCATGAGCCACCCATATGTGATGAGTGAGGTGTGTTGAATGTCCATGAGCAGCCTTCGTTGCTGAGGTAGTCTTGGATCTCAGGGTGATCTGTGCTGATTTTTAGCTCCTTACAGGCTCCAATAAAGTTGGTGCCGAGGTCTGATCTGAGAACTTTGGAAGGGCCTCTAACTGCGAAAAACCTTCTCAGTGCATTAATAAAGCATGAGGTAGACATAGATTCAATTACTTCTATATGCACTCCACGAGTCCCTAAGCAACTAAATAAAACTGACCAGCGTTTACTTTCAGTGGCCCCACCCCTAGTCTTGCGAGTGACTACACTCCAGGGCCCAAAAATGTCTAAGCCGACCCTAGTGAATGGGGGGTCCATGATGAGTTGATCTTCTGGGAGGTTGGCCATTTTTTGATCAACAGGTTTTCCTCTAAACTTGCGACAAGTGACACACTGAAAGATTACACTTGAGACTAGTTTCCTGTCTCCAATTATCCAAACACCAGCAGATCGCAACGCTCCCTCAGTGAGGTGACGGCCTTGGTGGGCGACGCCTTGGTGATAATGTCTCACAAGCAGAGTAGACACATGATGTTTTTTAGGGAGTATCTGAGGGTGTTTTTCATCGTATGGAAAGTCGGCTAGAGACATCCGACCTCCCACCCTTAACAGTCCATCTGAGTCTACGAAAGGGTCTAGAGTCCACAATGGGCTTGTTTTTGGGATACGTTCACCTTTACGCAGTTTCTTAATGTCCTCTTTGAATTCATGTTGTTGGATGCTTGAGATGACTAAGTTTAGTTTGAGTTTGGGGATTTGTAGTGTTTTGACCTGAACCTTTGGACTTGTTTCTCACTAGAGTAGTGAGTTTTGCCATACCTCGTATGAGATGTTTCCATGTTGAGAATCGTTCGAACCGGTGTGGTCTGAGGGGTTCGATGCTGGCTTTTGTTGCATAAACATCCACTTATGGTCAAATCTCTGAATCATGTTCTGGTTCTATTAGCTCAAACTCGCTTGTATCTGCTGTAGATAAACACTGTGGCTGTTCCTTTGTCAAGAATGGAGGTCCGGTGAACCAGTATGTTTGTGGCAGTAAAAGTGCTGCTATTGGGCGAGTAGCAATGTCTGCCGAGTTGTTTTCTGATGAGACATGACTCCACTGTGTTGGTACTGAAGATTTTCTGATTCTAGAGACTCTGTTCGATATGTAGACATAAAATCTTCTCGACATGTAGTAGATGTAACCTAGTACAATCTTACTATCCGTGTAGTACTTTACAGCATGAAGCTCCAGGTCGATTTCTTGGCATTTGAGCTCTGCCATTTCTGTAGCAAGGACAGCGGTGCATAGCTCCAGCCGCGTAATTGTGTGAGCTGTTTTTGGTGCTAGTTTGGCTTTGCCCATGACAAATCCGGTTAGTTGCTGTTCCTGCTCATTGACGACTCGCAAGTAGGCGACAGCTGCTATTGCTGTGGATGAGGCATCACTGAAGACACAAAGCTCTCTGTATTGTGTTGAGGAAAGAGACAATGGTACATAAGGTCTGGGAATGTGTAGGTGCTCTAACTCGAGAAGAGAGTCTCTCCACACAGACCATAGTCTTTCTATGGCTGGCGATAGGGGGTCGTCCCAGTCGCATGGTTCGGAGGTTAGTTCTCTTGTGCAAGCTTTTCCCCGTACAGTTATAGGCGCAACAAAACCTAAGGGGTCGTACAAACTATTAACAGTGGATAGCACGCCTCTTTTGGTGAATGGTTTTTGTTCTTTGGAGACTTGAAATGTGAACGTATCCGATTCAAGACTCCAGCTGATGCCTAAACTTCTTTGCACAGGTAACGGGTCAGAGTCTAAGTCAAGGCTTTTGATGTCTTTTGCCAAGTCATTTGTTGGGAACGCCTCCATGACCTTGCTGCTGTTTGAGGCAATTTTGTGCAAACGCAGATTTGACTCGGCTAACATTTCCTGTGTTTTTTGCAGGAGAGCAATTGCTTCAAATTCAGTAGGGAATGAAGTTAGACCATCATCAACGTAAAAGTTTCTGGTGACAAAATGCTCTGCATCCTTACCATATTCCTTCAAACTGGCTTGAGCTGCCTTGCGTAGCCCGAAGATTGCAACAGAGGGAGACGGACGATTCCCAAGAACATGGACTTTCATGCGATACTCGATGACCCTTTTGTGACCTCATTGTCTTTAAACCAGAGAAATCGCAGGAAATTGCGATGGTTACTGGGAAACAGTAGAACATTTGTTCCACGTCTGCTGTTATTGCAATGGGCTCCCTTCGAAATCTGATTAGAACCCCTAGCAAAGTGTTGTTGAGATCTGGGCCACTTAAAAGGACGTCGTTGAGTGCTACGCCCTCATGTTTGGCGCTCGAGTCAAAAACCACATGGATTTGCTTGGGCTTCTGCGGGTGGTACACCCCAAACATGGGGAGATACCAACACTCTTCATTCAGCTTTAAGTGGGGTGCAACTTCTGCTTGCTTGTTGTCTATGACCTTTTGCATGAACTGTACAAAGTGCTCCCTCATTTCAGGTTTTTTGTCGAGACTTCTTTTTAGCGTGACAAGTCTTCGAAAAGCTTGACCTCGGTTATTTGGTAGACGTTGTCTGGGAGTAACAAAAGGAAGGGGTGCAACCCAGCAGTTTGTCTCATCCTGATACATTTCGTTTTGCATTATTGTGAGAAATTGCGCATCCTGTTGTGAAGGTGCTAACTTTTCATCATCCTCCCTGCTGATGAAGACAGTGTCCCTGAGATTGTCTGTTTGTATTGCCTGGTAAGTATCTGTGCTGATTTGAGTGTCTTTTAGATGACTTACAGATTTGTCTTTTATTTGGAGGATGTTGGTACATGGACTGAGGTACGATGGACGCCCGTTGAGCAATGTGTTAGTTTTATACGCTGCGACGGATCTTGATTTGTGTGCACCATTCAAACAGACGTCTCCCACAATAACCCAGCCGAGGTCAAGGCGCTGGGCGAATGGGGCATTATGGGGACCATTACGCTGCTCCATCACTTTGTGCAAACTCAAGATGTCTCTGCCCAAAAGCAACAGGATTTGTGCATTTGAGTCTATGGTATGTATCTTGTGCGAGAGCTCCTTTAAGTGTGGGTAGTATTGGGCGACTTCTGGCGAGGGGATCTCTGAGCGATCCTCTGGGATCATGTCACATTCTAGCATCGCAGGCAGTTGCAACTTTATGTGACCATCTATAGACTCGACGATAAAGTCTTTAGCCTTTCTCCTTCTCGTTTGCATGATTCCTGAACATGTTTTTAAAGTGTACATTTCCGTGCCTCCTTTAACACTAAAAAGATAAAAGAATTCTGAACGGGCAAGAGACTGATTGTTTTGTTCATCCATAACAGCATACAGGTTTATTGCCTTGTCTCTCTGTCCTAATGGATACACTTTGGCCAGACATATTTTAGCACAAGACCTTGAGCCGCGCTGTTCGCCACATACCTCTGTGCACATTGCAGTAGCTGAGACTGATGTTATGCTGATCTCAGGCTCCCCACCATGCTGTTTCACCTCTGTCGGCGGTGTGATGCTGTTAGGAGGGGGTGGGCCTGGATGTAGCACTGTGTGCTGTCTTTCACTCCCACATTCTTTGCAGGTGAGTTTGATCTGACAATTTTTGGCTTGGTGTTTGCTTGGTTGATGCACAACACTTGAAGCATATGTTTTTATCCTTCAGGTATGTTTTTCTCTCATCTAGGGACTTACTGCGGAAACTACGACATTTTCTGAGAGCATGCGGCTTTTTATGCAGAGGACATTGTTTGTCTGGATCCTCACTAACATCTGCTGTTTCATCTCTCTGTGCTATTTCTGTCTTTTTCACTGAAATCATAGGGCGAGTACTGTTATTAACGTTTCTGTCAAACTTGGACTGAGCTGCTGACAGAAAGGCAAAGCTAGGATCATTTCTTATGCGCGCTTGTTCCCGTACAAAGTCGGAGAAGGTAGAAAATGGTGGAAAAGTGGCATTCTGATTTACCTTGTATTTGTATGCATGTGAGATCCATCTTTCTTGTAGGGAGTAAGGGAGCTTTTCCACTATGGGATTTACACCACGAGCTGTATTGAGAAAGGCTAACCCAGGTGAATAACCCTCTGCTTTAGCTAGTTGTAGTTCAAGTAAGAGGTCTCCTAGCTCCCTTAACTTATTTGAGTCTCTAGCTGTAATCTTAGGAAAGTTTTCAATCTTTTGAAAGAGTGTTACAAGTAGATCTAATTCTTCTTTAGTGGACAGGGACAAGTCTTTAGTGACATTCTGAAATGACGATTTCCAGCTACGACAATTTTGTGGATCATCATCAAAGGTTTTCAAAGTGGCTGACACGAGTTCCCGTCTCATTAGATATTTAGCCATATCATTTACCGTAAACGTGTGTTGGGAATTTGGGGGCGTTGAGCTGAATGGCTGGTGTTGGTGCTTGACAACTGGATGTGATAAGTTAGGATGTGGTGTTGACGTGTATATGGACAGCCGTTGTTGCCTGTGCTGCGGGGTTTCTTGCTTGGTTACAGGAGTATTGTAGAGAGTTGGTGATGGTTCTGCGCCTGTGTTATGTTGGTAGAAGGGGTTCCTCATTGAGATTTGAGGCTGTGACGGCACTTGGTTGTTTTGCAAGAATGCTTGACTGTCAATTAAATTTTGAACCTTTTCCTTGAAGTCCACAGAGTTATCACACAGATGTTCTTCGCGGTAAGGCTGTTGCTCTTCAAACTGTGCAGCTGCTTCTAGTATCTCTGCTTCTGCTGCTTCAGCTGCTGCTTCTTTCCTTATCTTTAAGATATGTAGCTGAGCCTGCATTTCAGCTTGTTGTTTCATTACTTCAGCTTCCTCTTCTGCATAGACCACCTGCGCTTGTACAGCTTCAGCTTTAGCTCGCGCTTTGAGAGCTGCTACGCTTGCAGATGACTTGGTAGAACGAGTTGAAGAAGTAGAGTGCCGGGTTCTTGTTTCCAGCATCTCCTCTTGTGCATTCAGCATGATGACTGAAGTTTACAGCTTCAGTAAGGCGTTGTCTGCTGATAAAATACTTTTTACTGTTCTGTCATCACTAGACGTGTCACTTCTTTATCCAGCTAGACAGACAGTGAACAGACGAGATGTTGGTTCATGGCTTTTAATCTTCCAATAGCTTCCATGAATATTTTCTTGTCTGTTCACTGTGTTTAATTGTAAGGAAAGTTTTCATTTGGTCATATGTTGACCTTTAAGCGCCCTCTCGTGGTGAGGATGTGTATGTTAACTTTTGTATGTCTTGTGTGAGTGGAGTTCATTGTGAAGTGTCATGGCTGAACAGCGGTTCGTACGCCAGTCGTGGCCCGCATAAGACTTTTTACTGTTCTGTCCTCACTAGAATTGTCACTTCTTTATCCAGCTAGACAGACAGTGAACAGACGAGATGTTGGTTCATGGCTTTTAATCTTCCAATAGCTTCCATGAATATTTTCTCGTTTAACTTTAACGTTAACATTGTAAAACTCTAAACAGACATAGAAAATACAGCATTTAGAATTGTACATATTCAGAGTGCATAGTTGCCTTAACAGAATTTACTGCATAAATAACGCATTAAATCAACACATTAAACGTTATATTGTCATGTGCATTTGTTAATTTTACTCTTTGTCTTATGTAATGACTTGTAATCACGGAATCCAAATTAGCCTAATAATCACAACAAAAGAACGCTAGCATATGGCACTTATAAAGCTAACGCTTCGTGGCATAACTTTACGTTTCGTTTTAACAACATTTGCATCTCTGAAATAATGAATTTACTGACATCTTAAACCTACTAAACGTCATATTTATATGACAAATAACAGAGACTTACAGTCTTATGCGGGCCACGACATTACCGTACGAACCGCTGTTCAGCCATGACACTTCACAATGCACACCACTCACACAAGACATACAAAAGTTAACATACACATCCTCACCACGAGAGGGCGCTTAAAGGTCAACATATAACCAAATGAAAACTTTCTTACAATTAAACTGAACCATAACAGGAAGAATGTTAGCAATTTCAGTTCTGGGACATAATCCACTACTATAGTAGGAAAAAAAATGTTGTTCTGTTGAACACATAATGAGATATTTAGGAAAACAAAGAGATCTCGGGCACCTTTGACTACCATTTAATTCTTCCTACTATAGTAGTCAATCAGCGCATTTACGTGCACAGTCTTAAGCCGATTATTCTTAATAAGCTGATATATGTAAGGTCATGTAAACGCGTAAAACTGTTATCTTTTATCGGGGGAGGGTCATTAACTTAAGCAAAAAATGATCGGCAGAGGTAGTTTTTTGCCTATTACTCCGATTTCGCGCTGCATGTAAACGCCTTTACCGGCAGTAGTAAAAGTCCCAAATGGAAGTAATAGTAAAATAACATATAAAAGTCTGCAGTTGATGTAGAAATGTCAAAATGAAGAATTATTGTTGCATATGCAGGTACTGCGGACATGAGAAGAGAGAAAAAAATACAGCTTCTGACCTTTTTCCCGCTGCAATTTTAATTACTAAACAGACTATCGACGATGACGTCACTACACTCGAGAAACCCGGTAAGTCTCAAACTTCCATGTAATCGCGGTTTTCTGCATAGCAGATTGATTACTATGCATATAAACACGTGAAAACAGGTTTCTTTTTAAGCAAATTTTTGATAGATATCTGTTTATTTTGTGCATGTAAACACACATACTGATGTTCCGGAACTGAAAATGACTAACATTCTTCCAAATATATTTCTTTGTGTTCATCGGAACAAAGTAATTTATACAGAGAGAGAGCGAGAGACCAGCTGTGTTTCTGCCTGAAATCTAGATTTGATGTATATATTTTATTTCCATATTTCATTTGTTTACTCGCATATACGTTATTTTATATTTCATTCTATATTTATTCCTCGCTCAGCACCTTATTTTAAGCTTACACTAATGTTTGAATTTACTGTATGTCTTTTGTTATATGCTCAACGCTTTAGCAATATTGTAAGAACACGGAATCATGCCAATAAGGTACCATAAAATAAAATAAAATTTGATTTGAAAAAACTTTATTAACAAATAATTATGTAATACAACAAATAACAAGTAGAATTAAAGCTGCAAGCAGCGATGTGCGGGCCCTCGCGCAAGTGGCACCGCAACCCTGTGCCGCCACCACCACCCGTCGGCCTCGGGAACAGCTAACGATGGACAACGTGCACATAGGGAGTCACATTATACAAACACCGTCCTTTATTTACGTGACCAGATTTCCCGCTGCCAGTTCGTGACGCAACACAGTAGGTTACTATTGACATATTTAAAACGTATTTCGGGGCACGACTCTTATCAAACATGTTGCATTTTGAGAAGAATAGGCAATGGTCTCATTCCCTAAGCATGCTTATACCTGCAATATTTCCTGTTGCCAGCTGGTGGCGCTATGACTCTATCTGAATATTACCATGTAAAGAAAAAGTAAATGATAGATGAAACATGAATATGATGTTGATCGGATAAAATCTCTGGAGGAGTTCGTTCAAATACGACGCGTGGAAATTGAAACAAATTACAAAATTCAACAGGACTTCCTGTGGTGTTTAGAGATATGACCCAAGAGACTTTTCTTAATGATTCAGGGTGTTACATGAGCCTACCAATTTTGGTGCATGTACGTATTGCGTAGAGGTCTGGCCAGTTCTAGGTGGCGCTAGCGAGCCAATTTGCCACGCCTAATTTTAAAACCCCTATCAGACGCCAAGTTCTGCAACGTCTGATGTGCGTGCAAATTATTGTGAGTTTTCATGCATGTTTAGGCCGTCTAAATTGCGATCAAAGTGACATCGGAATAATAATAAGAAGAAGAAGAAACAACACAGAAACAATAGGGCTCTGCACTGCAGAGCAAGCCGGTGGCTTGCTCTTTCGTTTTCGGGCCCTAATAATAATAATAAAAAATAAAAAACATCCATTCATATATTTATATTGTAAACCTAAATGTTACCATTATAAAGAAAAAAACTCAAATTTCCTTCACAAGCAAAACAATGCTCCGTAACTACACCGTTTCAATTAAAAAGTTGACATATCTTCCATGGTTTTAGAAAATTTAAAATCGATCAACACTCTTGATTTTACTAAACTTAGAAAACACCCAATAACACCTTGACAAGGCTTTTGTTCGATTCTGTTCTTTCTACTTGTGTATATTTCAAATTTAGCTTCACCCAGAATAAAATTCAATAATTGAGAGGTAAACTTCATGTCACGCCTTTTCTTTAGAACACAAAATCTCTGCACAAGTCACAGAGTCACAAAGTCTCTGCGGAAAATAATTCATCAAAACAATTTAAAAATCCATTTAAAAAGCACAAACAAAGGCTCTAAGCTGACACATTGTACAAAAGCATGAAAAACTGTTTCTCTTTCAGAGCAGAATGGACATGTAGAGGAAACTTCTGGGTTTAAAACGGAAACAAGAGTTAACGGCAATAATTCCATGCAGTACTCGCCACTGCATGTCTCCTTTCCTTTTAAATAAAGGTGGCTTATAAATTGATCTTCACTCCGGTTTTACAGCATCATCTAAACCAAAAAAAGAACACCCTGGCGTATCAACTTTACTTTCAAGTTTTTTCCTGTTAAAAACTATGACACAGACAACAGGCACATAAGTCCAACCATGAAGATTTCCAAGTTTTTAAAAGTAGACCTGTCTTTTAACATTTGTTCCTCTTCAGTTGTGAGTGCAGCTTTCAATTTACATAGAAAGATGGAAACAGTACGTACAGACTTAATGCCCAAATGCTGAGATGTTGAACAAGGATTCTCTAAAACTGGGCCAGCCAACGTCAGCATCTGTCCTAAAGTGAAAGTTCTGGATTTTTGAAGTACAGAACTAAATCCATACATATTACAGCTGTTAGAGACATCCAGATGAGCTCAGAGTATTAAAGGCTCCTCCAGCAGCCAAAATAGGGAATGTGAGCTTTCAGCCTTTTGAATGTGAAATAAGTTCCAAAGTTTAAAAAGATTCCTGTAGAAAACTGGCACCTTAGATAAGTCATTCTTGAGGGGTCCAGCAGAAAGAGATGTTCGTCTAATCCAAGATGTCCGTAATTTTGTAGTATAGCGCAGGCAGGCAACAGCACTCCAACTGAAATCTGATGAACCATCAAAGAGTCTTTGTAAAAACTTTAGGCGAAAAGTACCAGTACTGCTCTGTAAGTGTAATAGACCCTGTCCTTCTTCATCCTTGGGCAGATATAAAACTCTTTGGTGTACCCAGTGTAGGTTGTCCCAGAAGTCCACAAGGATGGCTTGAATTTGAGCCAACAAATGAACTGGATCCACACAGGCTATGCCAAAGGGAGGATGCAACCAAATTATTAACAACAAGGGTGCGTCCCCTATAAGACATGTTCGGGATCAACCATCTCCATATATCGAGGCAACCCTTCATTTTGTCAAGGACATCCTCCCAGTTTTTCTGTTGGGTTGTATCATCACCAGGGAGTACATAAACCGGCATTTATCTTAAGTATACTCTCAACCTCACTATAGAGCACTCTGATCATGTCTATGAACACAAATATGTGTGCTCAACTCGGTCGAATGCCTTCTCTTGGTCCAGTGAGATCAGACCAAAATCCAAATTTGATGTCCCGAATTAAAGCGATGTTATCAAAGATGGATCTGCCTGGAACACAATGAGTCTGGTCCGGATGGATGACAAGATCCATTACTTTAGACAATCTGTTAGCTAACGTTTTGGAAAACAGTTTATAATCGCTGTAGAGAAGTGAGACGGGACGCCAGCATTTGATGTCAGTAAGATCCCCCTTTTTTGGTATGAGAGTGATTATTGCTCTACGGCAACTCAACAGCAGTCTGCCCTCTGACAAGCTGTCATTCAGCACCTGCAACAAATCTACTCCCAGCTCAGTCCAAAAAGATTTGGAAAAGTAAATTGGAATACCATCAACTCTGGGAGCTCTCCCAGATTCTATGCCTTGGAGGGCTTTGGGAGCACCTCTCCCAAACTCAGAGGGCAGGAGAGAGCTGAATTACTCTCCTCGGACATCTGGGGTAAAGCATCAAAGAAGACAGTATCTCCCCCACTCTCTGCATTAAGATCCCCTCTGTACAGGGTCTGATAAAAACTGACTGCCCTTCTTCGGATGTCAACAGGGTCTACTAGTAGCCCCACATCCTCAGACCTGATTAAATCGTCTTTGACCATTCTTTTTCATAAGGCTGAAGAAATATTTAGACTGTGCGTCCATTTGATTTATACTTTGGAATCTTGACCAGACCAGTGCCCCTTGTGTTCTATGTGCCAGTAGATCAGCTAGCTGTGCCTTTTTGCTTACACAAGCATCTAGATAGTGGTTGTCTCCAGTAGAATCCGCTAGCTGTTGACAGCTCTTTATGTCGGATTCCAAGCTCTTTAGAGATCTTCCCAACTCTCTAGTGACATTGTGAGTATACTGCTGACAGAATTGTCTTATTTGAATCTTGCCAAAGTCCCACCACTGTTGTTCTGACTGAAAAGTGTGTTTTGCCTTTCTGTAATTCTCCCAAAAAAACTTAAAAGACTCTCTAAAAAACTTGTCACTCAATAAGAAAGTGTTAAATTGCCAATAAACACTTTTAGGCTTGATGTGATTCAAAACAACACTACATCTGTAAAACCCACCGGAGCGATTGAACATCTGTCAAAAATATTAAGATGGTGTCCAAAAGCATAAAATCTGTCCAATTTGGCAAGAGAGATGGCATTGTCTCTTGTATGACCCCATGTATATTGTCTTTCATCTCCATTTAACTGTCACCAAACATCATGCAACTCATTCTAGAGGGCAGATGAGGTTCAATGTGGTTTCTGTCCAGAACATGTTCAGTGCAGTTAAAATCACCAGCCAAAAATAAGTATTCATCAGAAGAACAGTTTTGCAAAGCACAACATAATGCATCTAAAAAAAATCCTTTCAACTGCAGCTGTTGGAGCATAAACACACATAAAAACAAAAACGTGATTCTCAAAGACAGCTCTCACTTCACAAATCTCCCCTTAACAATTTCATCATAATCATAAGAGATTGGGCTAAAGCCTTTTGAGAACATAACAGCCACTCCAGCACTTGAGGTATTATGGCTCAATACAGAGATGCCTTCAAACTCTCTCGCCCAATCGGCCGCGTTTTGTCCGTCACTGTGAGTTTCTTGTAAAAGAAGTACATCAAGTTCTTTCTGCTTAAATACTTCCTTTAACATTCCTCTTTTTTTAATATCCTTGGAAAAAAACCTTTATCCCTTTACACATCTTTGTTAAAAACTTTATTTTTTGCCTAAATTACTTACAATTACCTTCAAACGATACATCTCTTCGGTAAGGAGCCTTCTGCCATCAGACTTTTTGTCTTATTAAATAACAGCTTGACATCAGGGAAATATTTCTGAACCTTGACACCTCTCTTATTCTTGGTCGATTTAAGAAACAGCTTTATAACGTCAACATCATAGCCATGAGCAGAAAAGTCACTCTGAGAGAGTGCGACACTTGAATCAGAATCACTATAATCGCTTTCTGTATCTTGGTCTTCACTAAATTGCGAGTCATTCAATGAACTTTTTCCCCCGTGTTTGTGTTGTTCTTTCTCTTTTTTTGAGGCACTTTAAATAAGTTCTGCTCTGCTTCCCCATCAACACAATCCATCTCGCGAACATCCTGAGATGCAGGCATGACATCTGAAGCAGCACATACTTGTTTCTTTTCCGAAGACTGCTCTCCATTCATTGAGCTCTCACTACCATCATTAACAGTTGTATCAATCTGTGTCATACCTTAACTCTCCTGATCCTCCACGGTTAGACTATTATCCACCGGGCTTTTCCCGGGAAATTCATTCTCCGCGACCGGTTCAGTTCCAGCTGGGCTCTCCCCTGGCAGCACCGAGTCCACCTGTTTGTGCTATTGTGATATTGGACACACTCTCCCCTGCACCACCCTTCTCTTTTGATTTATCGGGACAGTTTCTAATTAGATGTCCAATTTTCCCACAACCGAAACACTTAGTTTTTGCAGTAGTAATCAAAATAATATACTCAAAGCCATCAATGGGAAAATTAAGTGACATATCCTAATAAATACTGACATATCATATAAACAAATTGCCTGAAAGAAACGATATGTCTCGATAGAGGGGAATCTGTTATGGGTAATGGAGGAAGAACCCAAGCGCAGGCAGCGGTACAGACGGGAATAACAAAAACTTTATTTAAACATAAAACAATATACAAGAACAGGAATAAAGACCACTTAACTTAACTCACTGGGGAGAACATCACAGGCAATAACAGGACACAAAATGCTATGCAAGGTACAAGAGCTACAATGAACACATGAACCGGAAACCTCAGTAGACACAAAGTCACAAACCACAACGAACGAGCACAGGACAATGAACACGAGGATGTTTTAAAGGGAGACAGACAAAGGATAATTAACAAGAACCAGGTGATGGGGATGAAACACTGAGGGAAAGCTAACGAGACGAAAAGGGCGGGAACACAGATGAGACACAAGAAAGCACATGGCAAGCCAATATATAAACAAAGCCATGTCTTTCTCACACGAAACCTAAGGCTATGTCATGGCTCCGCCCCAAGACCAAGAATAGACATGACATGATGGCGGAACCATGACAGGAATCGCTACTGATTAGAACCTTTTTAATCGGTGACACCAGCTTTCCATAGCGGGACAAGGCCAAAGTTAAAATATCATCGCTCATGAAAGGGGGAACATGCGATATAGTGACTCTCTTAGATGGTAACGAGAGAGGGAGAACAAGAACAAACTCATCGTTAATGGTAACTCCCTGTTCAACAACAGCATTTACTTTCTCAACACTGTCAAAGAAAATCACAACTGCACCGTTCATTCGGGAGGCAGACAGAATGCACTCAAGGCCCACAACCTCTCCAACAGCCAAACAACATTGTTCAACATTTAACAGCGCCACTTTAACAGCGTGACGCCGCGTAAGTGAGCTTAAATTTGCACGTGGAGCCGTCATACTTCTCTGATAAACAGGCAGTATACGGCCCATGCATAAGCGGGAATTAAAGCCCAACTGCAATCTTTCAGAACTATAGCAGGAAAAAAGAAAGAGTAAGATCACCTACAGAGAACCACGCGCACTCACACCACTCCGTCCACTTACTCCCACACCGGAAGTGAGAGAGAGCATGAGCTTCATCCCCCAGCTGGTGCTGTTAACTATGCACCTCTTTGTGTTAACATATGCAGAAGGTCATACAAGAGAGCCAGGCTGCGCAAGATAGTTAGGCTTTTGTACAGTAAGTAAGGTGAAACAGGCAACAGCCATCTACATGCACTTAAGTAGGCAACCCATTCACTTCTCGAGCAAATATGAAGTGATAATTAGTCATCTGATATAATTTCTGTGACCTGCAGACTGCACGCTGCTGTTTCTATTTAATGAATTGCCCAGCACACCACCTGATACATTTGTTTTGTTACACCAATGACAAATATGCAAAAATGTACAGTACAGATGTTTTTGTACAAATGAACAAATAATTATGTGAAAAATATTAACATTTGTGTATAACAAAATTACAGGTTGCTTTAGAATAATATTGAGAGCGTTTAATGAGGTAACAAATATGCAGTGGAGTTAATGGTAGAAATATGTGTTGCCATATTCAGTTGGAAATTGAGGGAAATATTTATTTTGACTATACAAACTTTTTGTGTGAAGGAAGACATTGTATCCTAAATGTCTATAATTTATGGAGACAAAAATCACTATTAAAATTGGCAGACATACATTAGTTCAGTTCAGTTTTTTATTACAAAAAGTGAATTATATATAATAAAAATGTATTTGAAATTGATTACTTTGAACGATGAGGAAAAACAGCTCATTATAGATAAGAACTTCTTCAGTACTGTTTAAAAGAACATCTCAGGGTGAACACCAAGAATTTGAAATAAAAATATAGGACAAAATGATCAATTATAAGATAGTTTTGGTTTATTTAATGTGTTCAGTCATAACATAACAAAATGTTTGTGTTATTCCATAGTTTTGATGAGGTTACTATTATTCTAAGAGATGGGAAGTGACACTTAAAGCAGTAACATATATACTGTATGTAAACAACATATGTGTTTATGAAAAGTGTCTGTGCATCAAATAATTTGTATATTTCCAGCCATTATGCTTGTTTAAAAGGTATAATGCGTAGACTGGAATGTCAAAGTAACATAACATGTTATTATTACATTTGACTGTGACTTTAAAGTCACTGTAACACTATGAAATCATTGAAAATCTTTGAAAAATAATCTTACAAAAAAGTAGAAGTTTGCATCTTTTTGGAGGCATAATTATTGCAAGATGTATTGTCGTATTTGACATATTACACTCTATCAAAGTGAAAAGAAGGCACAAACATACCAGTGCAACATGGGACTGCTATATTTGATTGTTTATACATCAAACTCATCGCTTTAGCGTAGCTAGCACTATCAGTTTAGATCCATGAATTATCCATGAATATATATTATGTTTTGATTCATTGAGCGTTTTGTTTGTTTTGTGCAGAGTGAGTACTCAAGTGATTCAGAGAGTGAAGACCGTTTCCTCATGATGCCCCCGAGGGACCATCTGGGCCTCAGCGTTTTCTCCATGCTTTGCTGCTTCTGGCCCCTTGGCATCGCAGCTTTCTACCTGTCACACAAGGTGAGAATCTATCAACCGCAAACAAATAAGCCCATGTCTTTGGTAAATGCAATCAGTGTCTTTGCATTACAATAATTTTACATACAGTATACGCCAAAAGACACCAATGGTTCATAAATATTAACTGTCTGAAGAATCTGATTATATGTGAAAGTATCTCATCAAATCAGAATTCTAGAACGCTGCAGTGTTGGTTTTATAATAACGATGTTGTGGTGCAACATTTCTGGATATGGCAGTGGTTGGCCTACTTAAAAGTGAAGTGAAGTATGATTCACTTACATATTTCTTTTTATTCACTTAAGCTACCTTTTGTGTTGCCAAGATTTGTTTTAATTGGATTCAGTTTATTAGTTTTATTAACATAACATCACTAATACATATTATTGAAGTTAGCTTACTGTATACACCATCCCGCACTGCAGAGAACGCCAGTCATTGCTTCAAGCATGAGCATTTAAAAATGCTAACAAATATATTTTTTGCGTTGGCATTTTTGTGGCAAGAACAGGATATTTTCTCAGATAGCACATAATTTCATAAAGGCACCTGTAGTTTACTGCAGTGTCAAATGTATTTATAGCTTACTGCAATGCTCCTGAGAGGAGAGAGATTGCTTACAGACACCACGCTCAAAGAGAGAGGGGCCGTTTATCTCAAAACAAGTGTACACTACAGAAAAAGTGTTTCACACACTTCCACATGACGAAAATGGAGCCTGTTTTAAAAGGATTGAGGTTTTTTTATTTAAAGGGTTCAGTTTGCAATATAATATACATAACTATGTCTTCAGAGGTGTATAATGACCTTACATAATGAAGCGTAATGTTTTTATTACCTTAGAATGAGCTATTTCTATCTACATACACCACGGATCACCTTACATGGAATTCACTATGTTGTTTCTACAGAAGCCCTAAAAACGGCTCTACAGAATGCATTTCATAAATTCGTTATCTCCTTCGGCAAAGAAGTGAAAACGTGACGACTTCTTAGTTCTGTGTCAGCCACTGTATTGCTTCGAAAGGGATGGGAGGAGTGAGGCGTTGATTGCAATTCGCAACCTCACCGCTAGATGCCGCTACAATCTCAACATAGCACCTTTAAAGTCCAAACAATTATTTGAAGAACTGGAGAATAATGAAACATTACAAAAGTACCAAGGTGATTGCATTAGATTCTAACCCTAAGTGTAGTAGTCTTTTGCCAAGTACTGTAAAGATTACTTTCATAGAATAATTCTAATATATCAATTTTTATTACCGTAAAGTAGATTTAATACAACAAATAGTATCATGGTGTTAACATACTTTTAAAAAAATATATAACTACTATAAAACGTAACTTTAATTCTTATAGTTCAAATGTAAAACAAAAGTTTTTTCTTTTGTGTAAAATGTAGTCACACATAGGTGTGAGATTTACCTTTAGTAGTACTTGCATTCAGTTCTCGAATGTGTAATTTTTCCTTTAGAGGGAGTCTCTCTCTCACCCTCTGTTCGCTCTATTTTCTCTTGCTCACTCACTTATTCTCTTTCACGCAGAACATCACGACTCAACACCCACAGCTCTCTAATTCTCTATGTGAAAAAAAAACTGAAAACCTTTCTCAGCCTGACTCTTAAAATCTAAGCCTACACCAAAATCAATTCTCTGAAATCCTTCTACAAGGCTTTTCAGCTTCAAAACCATTTCAATGATAAAGATATTCCATTGGCTGAGGTGGTGTTGTTATGCGCAACCTGCTCGGGTCACTCAACAAACAGATCTCAAAATCGTGATATAATGCAACCTGTTAAAATGTTTATACGGTAATGTACACATTAGTCATACCTGCACACTACAAACTAGCTAGAACAGATTATAGTTCATTGATGTGCACTTGTCTGAACCGAATGTAAAATCTAAACAGTATGTCCAAGTATTGAAATTAGAACTATCACAAAGTCTTTGAAAGCCTGATGATAGCTTGTGGTAACAGATGAAAAGATGGTTATGATGAAATGTGTCTCGACTGTTATCAACATTTTCAACATGGCTCTCATGTTCCATTGCTGGGATTGGTTTAGTTGATGTTATGGCCCAGTTGAACTAATGGTGCATTAATTTCTTCATGTCTTCAGGAATAAATTATGCTGTAATTTCTTCAATATAATACCACATATGGATAAATATCACAGCTGCACTTTAACACAAACTAACCAGATGTGCATTTATATAATATTTTCTGCAGTTTTGTAAGACTTTTGTGAGCATTGCAGCTTCTAAGGCAAACTGAGTGACGTTCATCAAAAGAAATCACACTTCACCAATTTTCCTGTTGATTTCAGACAGGATTGGTTATTGTTCCCGGTGGGCCGGAACACGAATAAATGGAGAATAGAGTTTTGCATCGGCTTTTTTGTACACTTTACACTTTGGATTTCTTGTCGAAATTGTTTTTGGTGAGTTTTTTTGTGTATGGATCATTTTTTATCTCATATTGTGTTGGATTTACACACCCAAAATGTTTTCTAATGTTAAAAGTTGGATTTGTATTTGAAGCTATACAGTATTCCTTTCAGGGTTGAGTTTTGCCAAATTGTATTCAAGTGTGTTTTCCAAACACAACAAATACTTTCTTACCAGACAGCATTATTGCTAGTTTACATGATGATCTATGAGTTGTAGTTTGAAGGACAGAATTACCTAAAATCAATTTTCAAACATGGTTTTAAAACCAGAAAATAAAAGAGAAACTAAGTATAATTTATATTTTTGCCTCAAAACTTTGTAGTTATTGTATTTATAGCCCTTGTGACAACTAGCCCCAGTCTTACATTTATTAATTTTCTGTCTTTTATAGGCACAAAGCTTACCTAAAAATAAAATAGCTCTTGTTTTTACAGCAAACTCAATTGTGAGGGCATAGTTCTAAATGAAAAAGTGTGTGTGTGTGTGTGTGTGAGAGAGAGAGCTCCAGGCACTTTAATACAGTCTGAATGGTCATGTATTATGCATTCAGTGTTGCTATAAGGCTCTTCATCTTTTCACTGGGATTTGGTGGGAACTTAATGTATGGGCGATGTCAAAGTCATCTAACAATATGTGGATGGAGCAGGTGTAATGGCCCTTGAGGGACACAAAAGGCTCTTTTTCACATTTTCCTGCACCGTCTTTTAGTTTAGTTGATTAGTAAGTCGTTATATTCCCTCGTGATTTTCCATTGTGTAGTTTGTGCTGTAGGTGGCCTAATCTCATTCAATCCAGGAAAAAAGATTTTGAGAGATTCAGTCAGTCTAGGATACAGACGTCTTGGTTACGTATGTAACCTCAGTTCCCTGATGGAGGGAACGAGACGTTGTGTCGAGAACGACAGATGGGGTTCGCCCTTGAGAACCAATCAACTCTGACTACTATAGAAAAGGCCAATGAAATTTGGCGAATGAAATTTGCATGCCGGGCTCTGCAAATGCAGCATTCATTTACCTCTTGTTCTGAAGAGCCTGAGAGCCTCTCACGACTGCAGCAGAATACGATACGTGTTTGTGGCATAAGGGACACAACGTCTCGTTCCCTCCATCAGGGAACTGAGGTTACATACGTAACCAAGACGTTCCCTTTCTGTCGGTCTCTCGACGTTGTGTCGAGAACGACAGATGGGGTTACCTATGGAAAACGCCACAACGCTGTATCGCGTCACAACATCAGCGAAGCGACGGTAACAAGCCTGGGCGTGTCAGCTCGAAGCTTCGTGTAACCTTCCAGTGTGGTGGTCGGGGGGTTCCAGAGCTTTCTTGGGAAAAGATGGGTACATCCCTGACCGGTAACCTTTTACGGACGGGGCCTTAGCTCTCTACAGGCGAGAGGCCGTCCGCTCGGGTTTACCGGGTGAGCGCAACTCTTAATCAGAGAAGCGCTGCAGAGGCCACCTCCTACCCGTGGGGGAAATGGTGGATATAGGTATGGTCTCGTCCTTGGAGGAGAACGCATGGAACGTGCGGACTGGGTAGTTAACCGCGAGGTGGAGGTCCACCTGGGGAAGCTCATGGGTTACCATGTGTGGGAACCGTTGCCATGAGGGTCTATGAGACGGAAACAGCCCACGGGGGGGTGTTACTGCGTCCGATAGCACTAGGTCCGGTTAGAGCTATCTGTGATAGGTCATATGGTCCCGGCCTAAGGGGGAAGGCTGCTCTGCCCAGCCAACCCCAGGGGGTGCTTGCTTAGTGATGGATGGAATGCCTGTTCTTAACCAGTGTCTGGGTAAGAAGGAAGGTTGGTGAGGTACCAGTTTCTTAGCCATGTGTTTGGGTAAGAAGAAAGGTAGATAGCACACTGACCCAACCTCTTGGAGGGTGGGGTGATGCTTTCGCAGGCATACGCCCCCCCGGATGCCAGTCCTACATGTCGCCACGCAGGACGTGGGCTGACACCGGGTTTACGCGAAGGTTGTTAACCCTTGCGAAGGTGTTGGGCGTAGCCCAACCCGCAGCTCTACAGATGTCTAGAGAGGCGCTTCTGGCCAGTGCCCAGGTGGTGGCTATACCCAGTGTGGAGTAAGCCCTCAGTGGGCATGGGAGATTCTGAGATCGGAATGCCGTCGTAACGGCATCCACGACCCAGTGCGCCACCTCTGCTTGGAGACAGCCTTCCCCTTCTGCTGTCCTCCAATACAGACAAGGAGCTGGTCAGAGCTACTGAAGCCCTGCGTGCGGTCCAGGACACAACACGGATGGGGTTGGGTCTTCCTCCCCGATGGGGAGCGCCTGCAAGTTCACCACTTGGTCCCGAAGGGGAGTAGTGGGAACTTTGGGCACGTATCCGGGCCTGGGTCTCAGGATAACGTGAGAGTTACCAGGGCCGAATTCAAGGCAATCCGGGGACACAGAGAATGCTTGGAGGTCCCCTACCCTCTTGAAGGAAGCGAGCGCCAACAGGGGGGGCCGTCTTACTCAGGTGAGGAAGATCGGAGCCTCTGGGGGCTCTTGGACCCACGTTAGGGTCCCAAGAGGGTATGGAGCGGAGATGAGGCGGATTCCGCCCTCTCGCACCCCTAAGGAACCTGGTGACCAGGTCATGTTGCCCTAGAAACTTTCCATCAACTGAGTCGTGATGAGTGGCGATAGCGACTACATACACTTTCAGTGTGGAGGGGAGGTGTTAGTCTCCAGTCTCGTAAGAAGGACAACACAATCCTGATCGAGCACCTCAGTGGGTCTTTCTCGTTGAGAGAGACACCAGGACGAAAAGAGGCGCCATCTAGAGGCGTGTAACTGCCTAGTAGATGGGGCCCTAGCCTGGGTGATGGTCTCTGCCGTAGAGGGGGAGTAGCCATCTCAGGATCTTCTCGTCCCGTCTAGAGACCAGTCATGGGTGTTCCAGAGGTCTGATCTGGGATGCCAGAACGTGTCCTTCCCCTGAGAGAGCAGGTCCTCTGTCAGCTTTGTGAAGGTGCTTTTCAGGGTACGCAGAACTATGGGGCGCAACCCACCATCTTTCCTGGGAACGATGAAGTGCGGGTCGTGACCCACTGAACATCTTGGTTTTGAGGGACGAACTCGATGCCTGTTTTGCCAGAAGGGTGGTGACCTCTACCCGAAGTACGGAGGCGTCCCTGCCTCTGACAGAGGGAGAGATGATGCCACGAAACTTGGGAGAGTCTCTGGCGAACTGGATCGAGTAACCAAGACGGACCGCCCTCATTAGTCAGCGAGACAGTGTGGGCAGCTCTCGAGCTCCCAGGGACTGTGACAGGGTGACCAAGGGGACGGTCTGCTTCATCATTCCCATGGTGGGTGGTTCGTCGGCTGGCGGAGCTACCCTTCTGTCGCGGGGGGTCCCCGGAGGGAAGGTTGGCTCCGCCTTTTTTTACCTGCCTGGCGGGACCGCTGCACGCACTGTCGGTTTGAGAGTGGTGGCAGCTGTCGTGTGTGTACGACCCAACGCCTCGCCAGGGCGTAAGGTCGGGTCGCCGGGCACAGTCCAGTGGAGTCTGCGATCGGCTGCAAGTACACCCGGGGAGAACGGAAAAACTCTGCGAGTAAGTGGGCGCCAGGCCCTGAAAAGGGCCCGGCTTTGGTGACGAGGCAGGAGCCGTCCCGTACCGACCGATCAGAGCCGTGGCTGTGAAGGTCGGGCCCGATGTTGTTCTCCTTGGGGTCTTCCCGTCAGTGTCCCTTCTCGGGAGAAGGTTGCTGACGGGGTGGAGGTTTCCCCCTCGACCTCCGCTTCCGGGGTGCCGCCTGTGGGGGCACAGAAACCGGAGCCGATGTCGAAGGGGTCCTGGGTTGCCGGGAAGCAGACGTCACGCGGGATCTCGGAGGCCTAGGCGGCCGAGTCGCGGCGTGAAAAAAATGTGGCTAATTGCCACTGTCTGCTTCACCGTCAAAAAACTGCTGAGCGCAGTCCTCGACGGTGTTACCAGCAACCCACCCTGCGAGATGGGTGCATCAAGAAAGCGGACTTCCTTGGTGTTACTCTTCTGCGCAAGGTAAAGCCGGGGGTGACTCTCCTGGACCACTACCGTGGACATCGTCCGACCCAGGGTCCGTGTCGCCGCCTTGGTCGCCCATAGAGCGCTGTCAGCGGCGGCACGGAGATCCTGCATTATACCCGGGTCGGCCTTACCCTCGTGGAGCTCTCTCAACGCCTTGGCCTGGCGGACCTGCAGGATGGCCATGGCATAGAGAGAGGAGGCAGCCTGGCCCGCGGCATCGTAAGCTTTCGACACCAGTGATGCCGAAGTCTTACGCGCTTTGGACGGTAGGCGTGGCCGATTCCCCCCCAGGTGGTAGCCGTCCGCAGCACAGGTGCACCGCAGGCGGACGTTCCACCCGGGGGATCTCGACGTAGCCTTGGCTGCCCCACCATCGAGGGAAGTAAGGGAGCCGGAGCTGGTTTCACTGGAACGGTCCGTGAGTGGAGCGCTCCAAGTTTTACACAGCTCCTCATGCACCCCCGGGAAAAACATGGCACCCGGGGTGGGCGCGGTTTGCACCGCGCTCCGACCTCAGGAACCACATATCCCCCCACCGATGCTGCGAGCGACATCTCATCTACGTCACACATCGTTTCCGAGTGTGTGCCTGAGGATCCGGACGGTCCAAGAGAACAGCGGGACAACGATCCGCTGCTCTACGTCGTAGATCCGGCAATGTAGAAGAAGAAGAATTCATTGAATTCGTTCTGTTCGTAGTCATGAGCGAAGGCTCTGAAGAACAAAAGGTAAATGAATGCTGCAAATTTCATTCGCCAAATTTCATTCGCCTTTTCTATAGTAGTCAGAGTTGATTGGTTCTCAAGGGCGAACCCCATCTGTCGTTCTCGACACAACGTCGAGAGACCGACAGAAAGGGAACTAGTGGTTCTTGCGATTCAGAACAATTCATTAAAAAGACCCGTCCGGTGGTGTGCTTAGGTTATAATCTGGCATATATTCGTCAGAGTAATTATTAAATCTGAGGAGGCCAGGGAATGCTGTTCTAATTCTGTCCTGAAACTGAACTATGCAACAATCTGTTTTTGCTAAACTTGTGTGCATAATCTGATTCATTGCTTTTAGAGCGGTGCCTTACACAAACAGGATAAACTCCTTATGTAATTTGTTGGCACGGAAGAGCGCGAACGTGGGCCTTGTAGGACATAAGCTTTGAATAAAAAACCTGTTTTACCTTTTTCAGTTTTCTTATTTTCAAGCGCTATACAAATAATTATTTAGCTATTCAATTTAATTGAAGCACGGGCTGCGGCGGCGATACTGCTTCGAGTTGGGTGGTGTCTGCTGCGGCAGAGCACGAGATGGAAACACGGGCCCCTGCAGGGGTGGTTGTTGCGGCGATACTGGCTTTGTGTTCGGTCTGAAGGTAGGCTGAGAGGAAAGAGAGATAAGAGGAAGGAAAGTGGCCGCCGTGTGCGGAGGCAGCCTTGCGCTTGGGTCGGCTCATTGGGCAAAGACAGATGGAAAGTCAGGAGGGGAGATGGCCAGGGCATGTGCCTCAAACAGAGGCAGCCTCATGCTAGAGTTCGATGGAGGGGCAGCGGGCCATGGATAGGGCAGAGGATTGAAAGAGATAGAGCCAAAGATGACGTATGCACGCCAAGTGCACGATACAGACAGATTTTAGTTGACCAGCTTACGGTTGGCTCACTGCCGCTCATTGAATAGTACAGACGCTGAGAAAATTGCGCCCGTGCTGTCATGCGATATCTCAGGCTCGAGTGCAGTGGCGGCGTGAAGTGAACCGTTTTCAAAAATGGAGAGATTGTACTCCCCGGACTTCTGCTCCTGGAGTTAATATGAATGCTTGCATATACGAAAACAAAAACAGTAACAGTATCGGCAAAATGACATGAAATTCGAGCTGATAAAAGAAGCTGAAAGGAAAAAAGTAATTAATTGTTTCACACGAGATGATTGGTTTTCCTTAGCAGAACGATATATACAGCCATTTTGCGCACGTCGCAGCAGCTACAGATGCCAGCAGAACATTAGGAGGTAGCATGCAGGCAGTAATCGCATCCAGGAACGAACATACTGGAACGAACATCCAGGAATAGAGCACGCAGGTGTGCGGAATAGCTCCCAGAATCCGTGGGGAAGACAAGAGTGAAAATATTGACCCTACTTGTACGGATCGACCTGCGGCCCTGTTGCAGCCCTTTAAAGGGCCCTATCCCAGAAAATGCACTTTTAAATGTTTATCTACCAGAAATTAAGTCGCCAGCGTGTGTGCAGAAACACCCTGTAATTATACAAATCCATCTGTTCTTCTTTTTGTAATCTCCTTTAAACCACAATAGTGACACAAATCAGGCTGTTGGGGATCCCCTAACAATCTGATGTCACATTGTTTACGCCTGCCCATGACCGCTCACAGACTCCGTCTTATGAGCACGTAGCTCCCACCTTCCGCCAGAGAGACGCTGTCAGCCATTTTCAGGTAAGAGCAGATGTAGCCATTAGCCAGCGATAAAAATGTCTAAGAAACAACAATGTGTGCTGTTGTTGGATGTAAAATGGAACATAAAAGGAAGAGACCTTTCCGACAAGCCCGGTTTGTCCGAGAACTCTGCGTCCGGGGAAGAAGCACTTTTTTCAGATCGACAAACCAACATTCACTGGTCTGTGTCTCCGGTCCGGAAAGACTTACAGAAACGAGCCAGGCCTTGGAAAGGTTTTCGCCGGGTCATTCGAACGACGCTGACCGCGAGTCAGGGCTCCCTTTAGCCGGAAAGGATGAAAAATTTAAGCTTCGGTGGCCCAGCACCCTGAAGACCAGGCTCCGGCCAATCGCCTTCCGCCGAATTTATCTCCTGCTCCCAGGGTCACCGCAAGTCAACGCGGGTCAGTATAGCGTGGGTTTCGCCGTCTGTTAGTAATATGCATGGACATGATTAATTATCAATGGCCAACATTTCATACAGCAAATGGTCAGCATATGTTGTTCTATCTATGTTTTTGTCTTTTCCATTTAATTAGTATTTATGAACAAGGCATTAACTCTTTCCCCGCCAGCGTTTTTTTTTTAAGTTGCCAGCCTACGCCAGCGTTTTTTAACTTTAATGGCTCACAGTAAATGTTCTGTAAAGAATATATGGACAAACAATATGTCCAATTAAAGAACCGAGTCTCTGCTTTTAAACAAAATAAACCGTCTGAAATTGTAATTTGTTCTTTTTTTATCACTCCTTAAGATGTGGGTAGGTTTCTTCAAAAATGCATCACTTTGATTAAACAGCTGAGATAATTCAAAGATTCTGCTCAGATTACACTCAGATCAATTATTCGCCACCTGCTGTACAACAGTACAAACACTGATTGCCGTAATAACTCGTCTTTGGCGGGGAACCGTTTTTTTTTAAATGACGAGATAACTTGTAAATGGCGGTGAAAGGGTTATTTTATTGCAGTTAGTGTATGGTTTTGGTTGGAAAAGGCATTACAGACGTAATTGCGCTTTCCGCCATATTGCTTGTCTTGATGTCATCCAAAGCACATGTTTAAGCGCTCTACCTCCTATTTTGCATACGGGGAGGGGAGCAGAAGCTCATTTGCATTTAAAGAGACACACACAAAAAATGTGCGTTTTCCATTGCAGCCACAAATGGTCATGTTCAACATCTTGTAATTAAAGATATGTGGTGTATTTTGAGCTGAAACTTGAAAGACACATTCTGGGGATACCACTGACTATTTTTACATTGCAGAAAACACCTGGGATTGCGGCCCTTTAAATCCATTTAGAATCCTTTTAAATCCCTTACGTCCACCCTGTACCGACGAAAATCTTCTTAGAGTTTGGTTTAACATTTAGGAATCGTTTGTCTAAACGAACAACAATCATGTAATGCGAACAAGCTGTTTGCGTGTGTATCTCTTATGAGCAGCGATGCTGTGGAAATATATTGTGGAAATATACTGGTGGAAATTCACTGGATGTGTATTATATAAATGTTATGACTAACTATCGCTTGTCCTTGCATGAGAACTACTGCTTGTCCTTGCATGAGAGTTTTTGCCCCCCGTAGCTGTTTTGGTGGCGGAAACAGTTCTTCCTGTTCATGCCTAAATGGAATTGTTATGTTACACTTGTTTTGTCTGCAATATATGCCACGTACACCGTTTCTAACCTATTGTATAAATAGAGGGATTGCCCCTCTATTATTTGAGCATTCAGCAATAAACCATCTGTTAATTCACTTGGCTTCTTGTTTTGACTGCTCCGGAGCTCCGCGGAACTTCTTCTCATCTATCCAGACGATCGCACAACACAGACAGAGTAGCACATTTCTTACAGTTCTTGGTGACCCGACGTGATTTCTCCGATCAGGTAAGACATGAGTTTGTTTGACTACCTGGTTGGTGAAATCTGTTGTGTGTTTTTGATGTCCGCGACGTGATTTCTCCGATCGGGTAAGACATGAGTTAGTTTGACTACCTGATTGGTGAAATCTGTTGTGTTTTGAGTTTTTGATGACCGCGGCGTGGTTTCTCCGATCGGGTAAGACATGAGTTGGTTTGACTACCTGATTGGTGAAATCTGTCGTGTGTTTTGAGCAGGGGGTTCGAGTCCTCCTGCAACCGTTGAGCGAGGGGTTTTGAGTCCCCCCGCAAGAGACATCCTCCCACGGTAGAGTGAGGAGGAGAGCGCGCTTTACACATTTATACACATTAGTTGAGAAACAATTCATTTTAAATCGCTGGATTCTTGAGAAGGTTCCGCACAAATGGGGGGATCATATCCAAAACCCCAAATGGGGGAGTCGCCATTAGATTGGATGGTTCGCTGTAATCAGGCTTTCTACGCCAATCCATGGGTAGATAATTTAGCTGGTTGGACTGAGGGAATCGAGCGATGTCCTACGTTTCCACGCACGGGGAGTTTTGAGCCCTACCATTTGGCCAGCGCTTTTCGAATGATTTATAAAGGGGCTGGGGATCCCGGTTGGGATTATCAGTACATGAAAGATGGTTATAGAGCATGGGTAGAAATGAAGAAAGTTTGGGATAACGGACAGGGTATTAGCACACCGGGAAAACTCCTTAAAATGATACCTAAACCACCTAAAGGCAAAGAGGCAGTTAAAATAGAGTCAGAGGCAACGGCGAAATTACAAAAAACAATTGCGCGACAGTTATCCAAATTACCACCTCCTTCACCTCCAGAGGTGCATACTCAGACACCCCCTCCACCGTTGTACCCCGCGCTTGCTTCTTATATGCCGCCCGCGCCCCCGTACTCCATGCTAGGAGCTCGAAAAAAAACTGCGCCCGAACCCCCTATAACGCCGGTCCCGGAACCCCCCGGGGTTATGCCTTATGCACCTGAGGGTCCATCAAATGAAGCGTTTATGTGGATAACCAAGAGGCAGAGGCATGTTGAAATACAGCCTCCGTCAGTGGCAGCTTTAAAAGACGTTATCTCCATGCTGCCGGCCTTGGACCAGCCATTGACATTTGTTGATATGTTAATAAAACTATATCACATGGCCCGCTAGCCTCGGGTCTTCTGCCTGATCTCGACCTGACTGTTGTCCAGTCTTTCGCGACCCCCAGTGATTTGTCTTTTTGGTCCTCATTCGCTGCTGTACAAGATAACTCCGGTCTCTGGTCTGATCGCGACCAACGCATTTGCATTCCTGAATCGGCCTTACCGTTCCTCGTCCGCGAGTTTCACGGTGTTACACATCGCGGTCGAAGAGGGGTACTCAATATCATGCGCCCAATATTCTGCGCGAATAACTTGCCTAAAATCGTGGACGACATTCTCGGGAGATGTCTGGTCTGTGCGAAAAAATAATCAGTCAAAAGCGCCAGCGCAGCATCAGCACCTCCCGAGACCTGAGTTGCCTTTCCAAGAATGGCAAATTGACTTTACGCACATGCCTGGCCAAGGGCCCTATAAGTACTTGCTGGTAATGGTGGACAAATTCTCTAAATGGGTAGAGGCGTTCCCGTGTGCTAAAGAAAATGCAAAAACCGTCATAAAACATTTAACACAGGACATAATACCCCGCTATGGTATTCCTTTAAGCATAGATTCGGATAAAGGAACGCCGTTCACGGCTAAGGTCACGCAAGATCTGGCAAAGGAATTAAATCTGACGTGGCGTATGCACATCCCCTATCATCCTCAGTCCTCAGCCTTTGTGGAACGTGCCAATCGTACAATCAAAGGGAAATTACGAAAAGCAATGCAGGCTTCAGGAGCTAGAAATTGGCTTGGTGTTCTTCCCATCGTACTGGCCGATTTAAGAATGATGCCACAACCAAATTTGGACGGCCTGTCCCCATATGAGGTTGTTATGGGGCGTCCGTTTCCAATACCATGGCGACATGGAATGATTATGGTGGGGGGTAATGAAATGGTAGAGCACATGTCGGAGTATTCTGCAGGCCTAATACGCACTTTAAACACATACTGGGAGAAGGTGAACAAAACACACCCAGAGATACCTTCAGATAAGACACACCCATTTGAAGTTGGGCAAAAGGTCTTGGTAAAAAAGCTAAAAGCCCCTGGTAATATGCTGGTAGAGGCACTTTACGATGGGCCTGCAGAAGTGCTGGCTATAACTCGGACGTCTGTATTAACTGATCTTTTTCCACAGTGGATACACGCTACGCGACTCAAGAATCTGAAATAATCTGTATGATATGATCTAATACTTTTTGTTTTGCAGAAAATGCTCCAACTAATCCTCCTCTCCTGCCTCGTAGCTGCATGCGCTACGGGGGTGAGAGGTGCCGAAGTGCATGCTAACACATTCTGGCAGTATGCAAACTGGACCGCCCGACAGTCACTTCAGCGGTCACGGTTTCGTTAGGGGCCCTCCCATATGCCCCTTGTAATCACACTGTGTATTGTAATTTGTATGAGAATAAGGAATTTGTGGGGACCTGTGTGTGCTGACCCTGTTCAGGGACCATCATATTGTCCAAATAATGATCAGCGAGCAAATAGCTCGGCCAGACATAAGGTCACTGATGTGAAAATTATGATTGTGATCCCTAAAGGGTATGTATTTCCTTATTGTTTTAATGGAACAAGGGGAGCGAAGGTACCAGGCATAACTGCTAATCATTGTAAATATATAATCTCCACAGGACAGCCCTTGCCATTGCCCCCGATTTATCTCCGGGTCTTGTCAACGCAATACCACAGCCTGTCAAGAGTCCGGGGGTAATTTCAATTTCATCACAACGTTTCCCTATGTTTTACCTCAATAACCCCTCCTGTACTAGCACGAATACGTCATGTGATCTACCCTGGCCCGCGGATGGGGCCCGGCTGATGGACGACTGGTACTGGTATTGTGGAGGAGAGTGTCAATAACACTTTCCGAAAGAACTGGACTGGACTCTGTGCACCCGTACAACTCAAACATCGTGTCACTCTTCGGCATTTGAAACATCGGTCGGCTCGGCTCCGACGTAATGCGTGGACCGACAGTGCAGTGCCGGAGGAGCACCAGCTACGATCGCACTGGTCCAGGTTTTGGGAATCTATGGTTCCAGCATACGGCACTGCCGATCTGATGAGTCAACAGATCATTTTACATTACAGACTTGCCTCCTTCACAAACAGTACCACAGCCGCGATGCACGGGGTAAAGAAAGAACTGAATGCACTACGACCGGTGGCCATGCAGAACCGACTGGCCCTGGATATGTTATTGGCCGAGATCAATGTTGCACATATGTGCCGGCAGAGGACGAGGGTGATGGGTCAATAGCTGTGGCTGTGAAAACCATGAATGACGTTTCAGTCAGTTTAAGGGAAGATGAGTTACGTAATAAAACAAAGAATTGGAATTGGGGACTCTTGTCCACCTGTTTGGGTTATTCGCTCCCTATGTTTCCATGTTAGTACCGGTACTTATTATTTTTTTCTTTTTATGTTTGTTTGGTCCTTGCCTTATGAGATGTGTAATGACTCGTGTTTATTCTATGGTACATGTCCTTACTCATCCCCCTACCTATCAACCTTTGTCTAATAAAGATAATGATGAGGTGTACGTGAATATGAAGATGTGAAAACTAGTTATGATGATGTGGATTAAAATATTATGCTTTCATGTAAAGCATAAAAGAGGGGATTGTGGAAATATATTGTGGAAATATACTGGTGGAAATTCACTGGATGTGTATTATATAAATGTTATGACTAACTATCGCTTGTCCTTGCATGAGAACTACTGCTTGTCCTTGCATGAGAGTTTTTGCCCCCCGTAGCTGTTTTGGTGGCGGAAACAGTTCTTCCTGTTCATGCCTAAATGGAATTGTTATGTTACACTTGTTTTGTCTGCAATATATGCCACGTACACCGTTTCTAACCTATTGTATAAATAGAGGGATTGCCCCTCTATTATTTGAGCATTCAGCAATAAACCATCTGTTAATTCACTTGGCTTCTTGTTTTGACTGCTCCGGAGCTCCGCGGAACTTCTTCTCATCTATCCAGACGATCGCACAACACAGACAGAGTAGCACATTTCTTACAATGAGGGTAAGGCGTCTTGTCTATTTGTAGGGGTTCTAAAAGGTGAGATTGGTTATTGGAAACCAGCCGGGTTAGTTATCTGATTGTGAGATTGGTCATGGAAAGCCAGCCGGGGTTAATTATCTGAATGGTGAGATTGGTCATAGCAAGCCAGCAGGGTTAGTTATCTGCACATACTCCTCCTGGACTTTTCTTAATAAAACATAATTTGTGTCCGGATCTCAGCAGAGACTCACAAATCAACACGCATTTCAGATTACAAAAACGTGCCTTATTTTGGTATGTCTTTTATATTTTCTGCTTATCTTTCCTGTACATCCCTTAGTGTGGTTGCTCTGTTGTTAATTAGTTTGTACTTTGATTTGATGGTAGGCTAATTAATTATGTGTGTCTAAATTGAAGCATTAATTAGGCGAGTAAGTACAGTCCTTCATCTGTACAGAACAATAGAGCTGATAATCATGATTGAACATTGACTGTGCACATTAACAGCAGGGGAGGACAAAACTCACACAAACTAGTGTGAATCAAAGTAGACAAATGGTTGAGACTTGCCGTACCAATCTATTATTCATTTTTGAAAACTATATCCAGAATAATTATGGTTTGAATTTTTAAATAAAATGATTAAGCAATAAAAGATTGCAATTTTAAATCAATGCTGTAAACGTAAATTCATGACCACTATAAATGCATTAAACCACTGTTGCTGAAAACATGTTTATAATGGCATGTATTGTATACAAGTTCTGACATCAGTTTTTCACCCCCATGTTGTTCTAAACCTTTATGACTCTTTGCTTTTTGTTACACAAAAGAAGATATTTTAAGAAATGTTTCAATTGTTTTGTGTCACTACCAGTGGTTCTCAAACTGGGGGGCCTCTAGATTAATCCAGGAGGGGCCCAGATTTTGTGGAATTTTATGGAATTTCATATATTTATGAAATTTCATATTATTCAATAAAACATAAAAAATAAGCTCACCAACCAAAATAATTTATGTTTCAGCATTGTATAGGTTACGCAAAGCGATGAACCCTACACCGAAAAAGTTTGAAAACCACTGGTCTATACAATGGAAGTCAATGGGTTTTAATGTTTGGTTACCAACTTTCTTTTTGTGTGTTCTGCAGATGCAAGAAAGTCATACTGGTTTGAAATGATACTGTGGTGAATGAATGATGACAGAAATTTAATTATGGGTGAACTATAGCAACGTTGCATAGGATGCATGTTGTTACCCCTATTGTTAAATCCTGGCAGCCCAATATGATTTTATCATTTAGACTATTGAAAAACTATTTCAATTAAAAGGTGCCATAGAATGAAAAACTGTATTTACCTAGGCATTAGGGTTGCACGGTGTATCGGTGCTACGGTAGCACCGCGATGCTAATGCTTCAAAATACCCGCCATGCCTCTCTATTTTTGAAACGGTAGTATGGTAGTACCGTAGTTAATGTTTCATATGCACATTATTATTCATTTGAACACTTACATCTGCCTTTTTGCGGTGTTTATCTCCTAAATGAATGTGTGTTTTGAATGACTCTGACAACGAGTTGGTTAAATGATTCACAAACTCAGTGGAAAATTGACACAACCTACTGGCCGTCTTAGTTCTGCATTTAAAGTAAGCCTAATATTTCCCTTTATAAAGACTGCTGTATCAATGAAATTTGTCCCACATTTTAATTAGTTCCCAAGTGAAAAATGTTCTAGTGTTCTTTAGTATTTACTACAGTAAACTACTAAAACTCATAGACACTAGTGTTTTTGAGTCTTACCATTGTAAATATTTAAAACGGCCCTAACACACAGGGTTTCTACCAATCTCATATTAATCTTGAGTACCTATAGAGTAGTATTGCATACTTCGTATCTTCAAAGAGTATTTAGTTTGATTATATATATAAAAGATAGATTCAGCTGTACGATTACTTCCGAAATCATACGGCACATGCGGGGAGGAGGCTGAACTAAAGCACGTGCGAAGCCATTGCCAATAAAGCACAGACATCCGTTTCACTCACCGCATGCAGTTCATGTCCGGCATCTTTTAGCGCTGGGACGGCTTCATATAAACGATCTCCAAATCCAGTGTCAATTCATCACCCAAATGAAGTAAACAAACAAACACCTGAACTTTGCGAACGTATGCTCTCTCTCTCTCCTGCACACAAGTGAAAGTGAGGTCTGCGCATGCTCCTTCTCCTGCTCTCCTTGCTGCCACGTGGGCGTACCGCAAGCTTTTCCGGGAGAATTGTCCAATAATGGACTAAGAACCATTAGTATGAAACAGTTTCATATGTTCAAAAAAAACGTTCCGAAACCTGTAAGATCGCTGGGGGAGTGTACTGAGCACAGAAATACTACGTAAAACGCCCAATTTAAGCTTGAGAAGACAGCACGTTTAACATTGTAAAGAAATCAGAATGCATGACACATCGTTACAGCACCCCTTTAAGTATACTAAAGTATTTGCTACAATTTGTCCAATTACTACAGGTAATTCAACAACATATTCTAGTGCAAAGTATAATACAGTTTACTATAGTAAATACAAAATAGTTAATGTAAATCTGTGTTTTTTGTATAGATTTGCATTATATGGCAAAGCATCGTGATACTACTTGGTATCGAGATACTTCAGCTGGTATAGTATCATAAGACATGTGTATGGTACCGTGACAACCCTACTTGGCATAGATGAATTATAAGAGGTCTGTACATGGAAATGACATATCGTGGGCCTCAAACACTATTGTTTCCTCCTTCTTATGTAAATCTTGTGCATGCAAAAGACCACAGAAAAAGAGGCCAATCCCAACATAACACCGACTTTACAGTCGGGATGTACGCCCCCAACTATGCATATACCCTCCCATGTTCTAGGCCAGCCGGACGTGCACAGCCGAATCATCGGAAGTTCTACAGGTATTATGAATAGGGTTGGGCGATTTCTACCAAATTGCATCAGATGATGTCTACAGTGAAACCTTGCGATGGATGATGACATCGTTGTCTTCTTTAAACACGTAATGAAGTGAGGCCCGTCTAGGTGCGAGCTGCGCTGAGACACGTCGGCTTTATACAGTGCGAGCTGGGCAGTTATCAAGTCAGGCGTGTGGCTTCTGTACAGTGCAAGCTTCACAGTTATAAACTCATGCGTGTCTTCTTTATACAGTTATAAACTCTGACAGGTCTGCGCAAGCTGAGCGTCTTCTTTAAACAGCGCGAGCTGCACAGTTATAAAGTCAGACACGTCTGATCTGTATTGTGCGACTTTATATGCCCCTTTAGCCTTGTTTATATTTGTTTACAATGCAATTTGAAACACAGAGCAGAGTGAGTCACATGATGAAAGTGAAAGGGAAAGTTTTTCAAACCTGGGACAATATCAAGCTGGCTTTGCTCATCTATTGATACTGATTTAAGAAGGGGTCAATTAATGACTATATATGCTTTGCCATATATAGTCATTAAAGGGGCCCTGTAATGACTATATTGCCATTACAGGGCTCTAGACTAACACTTGAGAGAGGTGGCACTGGTGCTACCAATGTCATGGTTCCGCCATCATGTCATGTCTATTCTTGGTCTTATTTATTGGCTTGCCATGTGCTTTCTCGTGTCTCGTCTGTGTTCCCGCCCTTTTGTCTCGTTAGCCTTCCCATTAGTGTTTCATTACCCACACCTGGTCCCTATTAATTATCCTGTGTTTGTTTCCCTTTAAATAGGCCTCATGTTTCATTGTCCAGGGGCCCGTTTCAGAAAGCAGGGTAAGTGCAAACTCAGAGTAAGTCAACCCCAGAAAACGGAATACTCAGGGTTTTTGGTTTCAGAACGCGAGGTATGTCAAACCCGCGACCGCGGGGTAAGTCAAGCCCATTTCAGAAATCGAGGTATCTTATACTCCGAGTGAGTAACCAGAGTAACCTACTCCGTGAACCTAACCTGGTCGGGAGCAGGTTTTATTCCACAAACCCAGGGTTTGTTACAATCTCCAACCCTTTAAGAAGTGCGAGCGGTGTTGAAATTGCATTCGCCATTTGTTTATTGATTCGTGTTCCTAATCGCGCTCAATTTAGTCACACAGACCTTAAAATGGCATGTCCGTTTATTCAGGAACCCGTAGATGAGGAAGCTTTATTAATTCGCAGAGAGTTACATTTATGTCGGGAGAGAATTGTGAGACCCCGTTTGGACGTTTTATCTTAACTTTTAAGGCCAGTTTAAGTATTTAACATTTCCCAATCAGGCATACTACTAGCAAGAGCATTTTATTTCTTTAAACTTTCCTGAATGAATGATGTTATTGTATTTCATATTCAGCGGCTGCCAAGATCTTTTTATTGCAGAAGGATTGCACCTACATGAGATCGAGAGAGAGAGAGAGAGAGAGTTAAATATAATTTCCATTTTCACAGTTTCAACAAAATAAATATAAAAGTGATTGACATATAAACTTGCGCATTAACACGTGAAGCAATTTTCTCCCACGCCAACTCTCTTTCTTTTGCTGCTGCGGCTGTGTTGCTCTTTTTTCTGAATATGTGCTCATATTCACCGTACGCTTGTAACAGTACCTTCAATTCGATTGGCGAGAAATAAACAGAGCGCTTTTTGTCACGTGTCGTTGCCATGGTGAATCGTGCTATCTTCACTCAATTGATGATGGCTTTTCATCGCCATGCTGCACGCGCATAACCTAGGGTGAATTTACTCAGAGTGGATTGAACTAACTCAAATCAGCTGGTCTGAAACTGAAAACTCTTTAAAAAGTAAATCAACTCAGAGTTCAGATTTTAACTCTGTGTTGGTTGAACTTCCTTATTGAAACGGGCCCCTGTGCTCGTTCGTTGCTTGCATTTGTATCCTTGTACCTTGTGCCATGTGCCTTGTTCGCTCGTCATCCCAGCTTGTTAATTGTCAAGTAAGTCTTAGTCAGTGTTTAGTTAGAGTTTATGTCAAGTGTTTCCCAGTTTAGTCCAGTTTTAGTCAGTCTATGTTCTGCTGTGTTTGAGTGTTATCCTGTTTTCTTGATTTACCCCATCGTGGGTTTTTGTTTGGTTTATTGTTATTAAAAGGTATCCTTTGTTATCCCCTTGATTCCCCTTGTTGCTGCCTGCAATTGGGTTCTCCTGTGTAGTTCATAACAGAACGAACGAGCCAGAACAGAACCCAGCGGCAGCATGGACACTGACCGGTCTAGCCTGGCCCGTCGCCTCTGCAGCCATCGCAATTATTATTTGCAAGCAATTATTATTAATATGGCAAGCAATGATTTACCAAATAACAACACTATATTTAGACTTAAATAATGCTAAAATATTGAGGAATGTCGTATTTTTAACTCTAGAATTAAGTGTTTGTCTGCCAGGTCAGGCAATTTGAAGTGGATTTTTCATGAAAGTCTACGTTGTAGATCTAAGAGGTAGATTTGGTCTTTAGCACTCCTAAATTGGTGAATGGGTAAGAATCATAAAGTAAATCTGCTCGGGTGCCTTATTATGTACTAAATGTGAACATCAAACTTTAACCAGCCCTCAGAAATATCCTACACGGGAGTGAAATAAAAGTGCATTTGAGTTCAAATCAGGGTGCATTTGCGTCTGTGTGGATGTGTTGTCCTTTATGAAATTATGGTATTAACACAGATTAAAGCCATATTGCTGCTTTGGACACCGTCCTGGGTTAGTGTCCTGACTTTACCCAAGAGCTGTTTGGTAGAAATGTACTGTAAAAGGTTACATCTACCAGACATATTTATCCAAAAGCAACTCGCAGTGTGTTTCAGGTCCTGTCGATCAATTCCCACGGCCCAAATTAATTTGAAACCCATGACCTTGATGTTGCTAAACTTTCTATCGCGTCATGCTCTACCAGTTTAATGAAAGTTACTTAAAAAATTGGTTTTTAGAGTTCACCAGACCTTGTTTTATTATAAGGTTACCAGACATGCCTGTTCCCGGGGACACCGCCTGCACAGGATTTTGGCTGCGTCCTTCTTCTGGGGATGCAGGAATGCAAAACATGTGTCCGGCGCGTCATGTGAACCTATGTGTGTCGTGCATCATGTCAAAATACGTGCCTGCTGCTGATGCGTCAAAGGGGTTTATGATAAAAGAGACGCTCGCAAGAAACTCGCAAGATACTCGCAAGACACTCACTTAACACTTAACTCTGATTACACATTTTGAACGTTGTTTCCTACTTTAAAACTGAAAGTAAACGGCTTTTCCTCACAGGTATGCATTCGGTAAAAAAATTCAAATTCACATTTTATGTCCAGTTTTCATGTCATTTATATCCATAAAGAATGTTAGTAACCAAACAACACTGGCCACATAGACATCCATTGTATCTTATTTTGTTCAGTTCCACATTAGATAGTTAATATACAAGTTAATAAATGATGACAATTTTTATTTGCAGGTGAACTATCCCTTTAAATATTTGTAAATGTTGTTAATACAAATACAATTATTAATTAAAGCTGCAAGCATCGGAATAATAATAATAAGAAGAAGAAGAAGAAACAACACAGAAATAAAAGGGCTCTGCACTGCAAGTCGGTGGCTTGCTCTTTCGTGCTCGGGCCCTAATTAAAGCTGCAAGCAGCGATATGCGGGCCCTCGCGTAAGTGGCACCGCAACCCTGTGCCGCCACCACCACCCGTCGGCCTCAGGAACAGCTAACGGTGGGCAACGTGCACATAGGGAGTCACATTATAGAAACACCGTCCTTATTTACATGACCAGATTTCCCGCTGCCAGTTCGTGACGCAATACTGTAGGTTACTATTGACATATTTAAAACGTATTTCGGGGCATGACTATTATCAAACACGTTGCATTTTGAGAAGAATAGCAACGGTCTCATTCCCTAAGCATGCGTATGCACAAAAGTGTGCGTGAAACCGGCAAACGAACGTTCAACGTCGAGGTTTAAACCATTAAGCATCACAAAAAAACGAATGTGAGACTAACCAAATACGATGTTAACCTTATTAAAGCTCTAGGTGGTATTTGTGTAACTATCACACCCGGATGTGTCAAAAACTGCACAGACCGTGCAGTGGAAATCGAAAATAAATTTCTTCCCAGTGGGTTTAGAGCATGGGTCAAAGAGATTTCTTTCTTGGTATTGAGACAATAGACAAGTAAGTGCCACCGCAACCCGATTGCGTAAGGAAAACAGTAAATGGTAGGTGACAAAATAAATCCAGGTGAATTATATTAGGATTTGTTATTCATTTATACCCGCCATATCTCCTGTTGCCAGCTGATGGCGTAATGACTCTATCTGAATTCTACCATGTAAAGAAAAAAGTATATAATAGGTGATAATATGAATGCAGGTGACTAAAAGAAGGATTTGTTATTTATTTATAAGTGCAATGTTTCCTGTTGCCAGCTGGTGGCGCAATAACTATAAGTCCAACTGATATGGATAGGTACATTGGCCAAATATGATGCTGACCTGTTTTAATCTCTATGAGCAGTTAAAAACAGTTTAAAACGTGCCATATTCCTGTTGCCATCAGGTGGCGCTATAACTGTATCTGAATTTTACCATGTAAAAAAAAAAGTATATGATAGGTGATAAAATTAATGCAGGTGACTAAAAGAAGGATTTGTTATTTATTTATAAGTGCAATGTTTCCTGTTTCCAGCTGGTGGCGCAATAACTATATCTGAATTTTACCATATAAAGAAAAAATTTAATGATAGGTGATACAATGAATTTATGCGAATTATAGTAAGATTTGTAATTTATTTATACCTGCAATATTTCCTGTTGCCAGCTGGTGGCGCTATGACTCTATCTGAATTTACCATGTAAAGAAAAAAGTATATGATAGGTGATAAAATGAATGCAGGTGACTAAAAGAAGGATTTGTTATTTATTTATAAGTACAATGTTTCCTGTTGCCAGCTGGTGGCGCAATAACTATAAGTGAACACTGACATGGATATGTGTTCATACAAGGACTCTTATCAAGCATATGAAGTTTGCGGCTGGTCGGACATTGTGTGCCTGAGTTACTATAGCTTCCTGTTCCATTGCTTGACATAAAACTTTGTCAGGCCGCCATGGACACGCCTCTCAACGAAAAGTTAGGATCTTTCATTGTATCATCAAAAAGGTCTGAATATCACACTGTCTGTAATGGTCAAATATGATGCTGACCTGTTTGAATCTCGATGAACGGTTAATCACAGTTTAAAACATGTTACTTCCTGTTTCCTGCAGGTGGCGCTATAACTGTATCTGAAAATTACCATGTAGATGTATTCAGGCCAGGACTTGAATCAAATGTGTGAAGTCTGGGCTCTGTTGACTTTCTATGCCTGAGTAACAACAACTTCCTGTTCATGGCGAAGGCTAAAGTTTGGAAGGCCGCCAGGGTCACGAAATTGAAACAAACTACAAAATTCAGCAGGAAATCAAAGATAACGGACTTCCTGTTGTGTTTAGAGATATGCCCCAAGAGACTTTTCTTAATGATTCGGGGTGTTACATGAGCCTACCGATTTTGGTGCATGTACGTATTGCGTAGAGGTCTGGGCAGTTCTAGGTGGCGCTAGCAAACCAATTTGCCACGCCTAATTTTAAAACCCCTATCAGACGCCAAGTTCTGCAGCGTCTGATGTGCGTGCAAATTATTGTGAGTTTTCATGCATGTTTAGGCCATCTAAATGCGATCAAAGCGAGATCGGAATAATAATAATAATAAACAACACAGAAACAAGAGGGCTCTGCACTGCAGAGCAAGCCGGTGGCTTGCTCTTTTGTGCTCGGGCCCTAATAATAATAAACAACACAGAAACAAGAGGGCTCTGCACTGCAGAGCAAGCCGGTGGCTTGCTCGTTCGTGCTCGGGCCCTAAAAATAAACAAAAAATAAGTGCTGGAGAAGTATTGTTTGTTGTGTATTATATAATGTATTAAAATTATTGCAATATTCCCCAAAGCTGCTTAATTTTATATCTCTAGCAAAGTCATCCAATAGCAAATTATATTAAAGGGGTGGTTCATCAGTGTTTCATGCATTCTGACTTCTTTACACAGTCAACCATGCTGGCTTCTCATGCTTTAACATGGTCAACTTGTCAAAAAAGAGTATATTGCTGGGAAATGCACATCTGAGAGATCTGTGATCAAGGCTGAGCATGACTGAAACAATCATCCTTGTTTCCACCTTATTATGCACAAGGTCAGATGTAGCTGAACGGTGATTGGCTGCTAAATGCGATGGCAAATTCAGTATAACACGATTAGCATCATCATGTTATTGTGAACCAGCCGTTTGATGAACCCTTGCTTGGAAAGGCAAAGATAGAAGACAATAGGCAGTGCTTTTTTCTGTATGCAATTACCAGCATTACACAATACATGAAGAGAATAGCTGGAGAAATATACGAATGCGGTCAGAAGGTAACATCTGCAACAGAGCAGGGAAAGGTAAAACAGAAGTGCCATGTAAATGAATTCATCAGCAATATCTCTCCTTAATTCTGCTAACATTTCCTGGACTTCAAAGGCTGCCATGGCCCGTTGGAGATCACACTTATTTTATTTGCTCTTTAGTGGCTCTCTCTGTCAGTCAGCTGTTGAAGAGGGACCACTTAATAATTTATTGCACATACGCCCGATCAAGCTCCAAACCTTTTCAAAACGTGTCAACATTTGCTATTTCTGCCTTTTTGTTCCCTTTCTCTCCTCCAGACAAACAAGGCGGTGAATAAAGGGGACTTTCACCACGCTAGCTCCAGCTCCAGACGCGCCCTCTTCCTCGCTGTGCTTTCCATCACCATCGGCACCGGCATCTATGTGGGCGTGGCTGTGGCCCTTATCGCATACCTCTCCAAAAACAATCATTTGTAGCCTTCCCTGGGCCCACTTCAGTGTTTCCCATCAACGGTCACATAAAGACTGGATCACCTTGAGGCTTTTTGAGAATCACCAGCAAAGTGTTATTCCCCTGCACTTTTAAGAGTGACGTTCACATTTGATTGTGTGTAAAGCATCTTCGGTCATGTGACGACATCGCTTTTGTTTCTGTGCACTGTTTTTTTAAATGTGCAATTTTAAGGGCAAATTTGACGCTACTCACATTATATTTTTAAGTCAACATGAAATCAGAAGTGAACCTATTTATTTTATGTTCCTTCCGGGTTATATTGTGTACAGCCAAAAAAGTTTTCTGATAAAAAGTAGGTAAGGAGAGGGATCACCATTTATCCACCCTCATCATTGAAAAACCTCTATATGAGGTGGAACAATATATTTTGAGAAATGTTTTTTGTTCATACAATGAAATTCAACAGGAGTCAATGTTGTTTGGTTACCAAATTCTTCAAAATATCTTCTTTTGTGTTCTGCTGAATAACGAAAATCATACAGGTTTGAAAGGACACAAGTTTCTATTTTTTGATGAACTTTTTACAATCCAGTTGTTTTACTCTGGAGCACATCAGATTATGAAAACAAAATTGGTTGTGAACACTGTTCATGTTGATTCAACATGTCAACAAATCTAAAAAATCATTAATTTCTTCTATTGAGTGTTTTATTTGGGGTGTTATTAAAAACATAGTCAGTACGATGTGCTGCAGTGTTTTGAATACTTTTTTTAATAAGAGCTACAGAATCTTAAGGTCTGTGACACAGACAGGGGCGTTTTCAACACTCATTTTCATATTAAGGTCACAAAATGAACAGAAAGCCATATAGACTTTTTTCAGAATGTATGGGTGGGATCATGTATGTGGGGCTGTAAAATTCAATCCATCACCGTCAAATTATTTCCCATGTTTTGTGAAGCACCTCTAGCCAGCAAGTTCATGCTTAATAAATGTGATCTTTTCATTCAAACCTGGTCTGGATTTTGTGAATGTTTTCTTCTGAGGATGGTGAAATCATTCTAGGTTTTTTATGAACATGCCATCACCAATACCAATACCAACCAATACCTATACCTACCAACTTACTGCAAAGATATTAAAGGGATATTTAACATGTACATTTCCTACTATTGGTGATTGACGTCCTGTTTGTTCTACTAAATGTCATACATTTTTCACAGATGGACACGAAATTTTTCATGTGATTCCTCAAAAAAAGAGAACTACAGGAAGCTATTTATTTCTAAGTGGCCAGAAGTATGTGTCTTTGGACGGAGTTCTGGCTTTGTTGTCTGTGTTGAAGTTTTCATTCCAGAAGCTCAGATTTCATCACGGCAGATATAACCCTGCTATTTGCCTGGGATATTAGCTACCTCATCTCTAAGCTGATTCATACATTTTACATGCAGGGTTGACTGAGGTTAGCATCTCTAAGGATTTATTTATCTTTCCCTCAAAAGTAAGTAGTGTGAGCATCTCTCTACAGATGGAGATTAGAAGACAAACTTAATGCTTCCTAATTACAGAAACTCATGTTGCCTGAGCAGGAAGGTTGATCTGAAATAAATTACCAAAGACGCCAGCGCTACCTATTAACCCCAAATACAGAATGTTATGAAATCTATAACTGAATAACTTTTTTCATAACTGAAACACTCTTTTAAATGTATTTTAAGTTCATTTCGTATTTTAAGTTCTTAAAAATCTTAAGAAAATGCATAGTAAAATTGAATACCTTGTGGATTGGTAGGTACCTATGGATGCCTTAAAATACATCCTACTAAAGCTACTCACCCAAAAAAACTGAATGATGGTGTCTGTAATTTATTTAATCAAAAAGTCACCAGATTAGTGTGTACAGTGTTGTCTAGGAAAATATGGGGGTCTTCAATCCTCCGAGCATTTATTGCATGATATTGATTTTCGCTGACTCTCTTCTCTCTCTCTCTCTCTCTCTCTCTCTCTCTCTCTCTCTCTCTCTCTCTCTCCCTCCCTCCCTCCCTTTCTAGAGGATTCTAGATTCCAATCCTCATTTCATTTATAATGATTCCGGTTCCTTACAGTTTTTCTCAATTGCTTAAACACTAAACCCTATTGTCTGAACCAAATGCTCAGTTGCCTGAACCCACTGATTGAATCAATCGCTCTTTTGGCAAAACCATAAGCACTTTTTACCTGTTTAGACACAACTTGCCAACACATTTTCATTGTGATGCACCCATGCTGCATAATGGTGAGCACAGGTGACAAAAGTCAAACACAATTAAAGCACAGTTGTCACCACTTGAACACAACAACTCAAAATAGATCACACTTGTGGCTAATGATGTGAGGGAACATATACAGTAAGCCAGTTCAGAGAGCACTGGTTTGTGAGGCCCTACAATGGATAGAAATCTGAGAGGAAGAGTTCGTGTGAGAGGAGGTCGAGGTGGTCAAGGTGGTCAGCGAAGACAAAGAACAGTAATAGCTGATGAAATCAGAGCTACTGTGATTGACCATGTTCTTGTCCATGGTATGAACATGAGGGAGGCTGGACAAAGGGTACAACCAAACATCAGTAGATTTACTGTGTCCACCATAATCCGAGGATTTAGAGAAGAGAACAGGTAATTACCTTTTTTTGACATTGTAGTACAGTATGTAAATGTTGACAGCAATTACTGTATGGCATACTATATACTGTACCACAGTATACTGTAAGTAAATATATGTTTCAGTACATCACTGTTCCAATGTACTGTAGTATTGTAATGGAGGGTTGGTCTAACTGTTTGTAGGCCTAGTATTCCATGTATATTTTTTGTAACTCCATGTTCTCTTTTTGTAGAATTGAAAGACTGCCACATGGGGGTGGAAGGTATATGAACGCCAACCTTACCAGGGTAAATCTCCTGCAAGCCATGGGACTTGCCTGTGGTGACATAGGTGTGGAGGCATGCCAGGGGTTTTTTCCCCCGTGGCCTGGCCAGACAAAATGTGGCCTGTGATGTGGCCTGACCCAGTACGGAGACATGATGCTGTGGCTGAGTAATGCACTTATTTGTATATTTTTGTACTTTACTGTACACAAGTGTCAAACGCATAAGATTTCTGTTTGTTTTTACAAGTGCTACATGTAAATGCACAAGATTTCTGTTTTGTCTTTTTGTACAAGTGCTAAATGCACAGGTTTTTTTGTTTTGCAACATGCATTTAACCTACAGTGAACAATAAACATTTATTTCTCCAGCTTCATGTCCTGAGCATTGTGTTTTTTATTTTTCTACGTAGTGTTTAGTGACTGTTTTGATTGACTCGGGGCACGATTTGACAACATAGTTCAGTTTTGAGCACAGATTGAACTGTTTTGAGGTGAAAGTTTGGTTTTGCAAGAAGAGTCTGAGGTTTTGTGAATGTAGCTTGAAAATTGGGTTTTGTGTTCACAGTTTAGAGAAAAGGAGAGCAGCTTTCAAGAAATGTGTCTTAGCAATCGAGAAAAACTGTAATAATTGCATTAGAGATTCCTAGTACCTGAAGAAGCCTTTTTAATTGATCCTAATGGTGTTATACCATTTTATTTAGTATGTTAAATGATTGGCTGAGTCTCTATCTATCACTTATCTACTTGTGTCATGTGACAAGTTATAATGCAGGTAAGTTTCTTTAAGTGTCTTGGAGACATTGCCACAGTTCTTTTGGATTCCATTTGTCTCACTTTTTTCCTATTTCTTCATGTAATAATAGACAGACTTGATGATGGTGAGACCAAATCTGCATGTCGAGCACCGGCGGTTGTCTTGTGCATACCAAAATCTCACTGGATTAATACAAATAATGGCAAAAGGAATGTTTAAAACTGTAAACTAATATTTCCTATGGACACACTATATCAAAATATGTAAATAACTGTCTTAAAACCCTTTTATTGTGGTGAAAATACTAACAAGCCTAAGACTTTTGCACAGTAGACTGTATGCACCGCAGTAAACAGTGGCTATTATAAGATGGCAAATCAAACACATGTACAGATTAATTTGAGCCAATTTTTTTATTTTAATTGCTTCTAAAAATGTATGGCAACTAAATAAATCACGAGTAGCTCTCTTTTCAATGAATATGTTTAAAATACCACATGACATGAAGGGCCATACAGGTAATATAAGTGCATGTATTTATATCACAGCACTTCATACAGCGCTATTAAAAGGTGTGTTGTATAAACTGTTATTTTCAGCCCATGCATCTATTATGCTAAATGGGTTAAACAGCATCTGGAGTGTAATTAGCCTAATGCAGTTTTGCCATGTTTATTATAATTTGCTGAGATGTGATCTCTAGAGCTTCAATAACGATAGAGAGGTTTGCATGTGTTTACTGCATCTGTGTGCTACTCTATCTTGTAGCAAACAGAGCTTAGCTCTGACATTGTGTTACCTGTTTTACAAATAGAGTTTAAATAGAGAGGCAAATGCATCTTTGTAAACATTGTTATTTTCTGTCTCATAATTGGCTGACGGGAATGGCTCCGGTGGCCTTATCAGACTGTCCAATGGGTTTATTATTGAAATGAGCACCTAAAGATTGGAAATTCATCCTTGAGAGAATGTTCTATGTAGGCCTATGGTATTTTTGAAGATTTGTTCTTTCCGTTTTATGTGACGTGCATGTCAACTAAGTTTACCTAACTAAGTACATTTATAAACGCTGATCTCAAAGGCCCGGACTTGATGGCAGGTAGCGTCTCGTCCCGACCCCGCGAAGAATGGCAGAGTCGGACCCGATGTTTCCCCGGGTTCGTCCCGTCAGGGCCGCTTGGGGTCCTCCCTTGCGGGCTGCTGACGGGGGGGGTTGCTCTCCTCCGCGTTGGTCTGCGTCTTGGGCGGGCTGTCCTCTGGGAGGGGGCGCGGAGGCCACTGCGGAGGGGCGGGGCTGTCGGGAAGCAGGCTGCGCTCGGGGACGTGACGACCTGTGGGGGGTCATGCCACGGCGAGGCAATATCTCAGTCTGCTTCTGCACCGCGGAGAACTAGTGACGTCCTCCACGGTGTCTCCAAACAGCCCGGCTTGCGAGATAGGCGCGTCCAGAAGGCGGGCCTTCTGGACGTTACCTGCAAGGCTAGCACAGAAAAAAGGTCGTGGACATCGACGACCCAGTGCCCCTGCCGTGGCCTTCGTCGCACGGAGCGGGAGGTCTGTGGCAGTGCGCAACTCACTCATGCGAGTGGGGTCAGGCTTCCCTTCATCCAGGTCCTTCAGGGCTTTAGCCTGAAAGACCTGGAGGATCGCCATGGCGCGGAGGGCGGAAGCAGCCTGTCTAGCAGCGTTATAAGCCTCGACCCGAATATCGAGGATAGCCTACACGCTCTGGACGGGAGTTCAGGTCGACGCCCCCAGGTGGCAGCCGTCTGCGGGCACAGTTGCACCGCTACAGCACGCTCCACCTGGGGGATGTCAACATAGCCTCGGGCCGCTCTGCCCTCCAGGGAAGTCACAGCTGTAGAGCTCATGAGTGTGGAACGCGCCGAAAGGGGCGCATTCCACGACCTCGTGAGCTCCTCATGCACCTCCGGGAGAACAGCACCTGGGTGGTTCGCGGTTTTTCACCGCGACCCGTCCCCAGGAACCATTCATCCAGCCTCGAGCGTTTCGGGGAGGGCGGTGTAACGCACTGCAACCCGATGCTCACGGCTGCCCGGGCTAGCATGGCCAGCATCTCCGGGTCGGACTCATCACGAGCTCTACCGCTTGCTGGCGGGAGCTCGGAGAGATCGTCCGCGTCAGATGCCAGTAGGAGATTTCGTCCTCATCCCGTTTACGAGCCTTCCCGCTATGGAACGGTCAACGAGCCGGAGCTGGCGGAGCGACATCCATAGAGGTCCCCATATCACCCCCGCTGCTCGTCGAGGCGGTCGACCTCGCCGAAGCGGCAGTCAGACTCGCCTGACAAGCGAGCGGGTTGGCGGCAACAGTCCCGAAGAACGTCGCCAGCCGTGACCGCAACACCTTGATAGACATGTCCTCGCAGACAGAACATATCATATCAACGAAACTGGCTTCAGCATGCTTGATGCCCAAACATGTGACGCGGGTTTCATGGCCCTCTGACTCGGGGATGAGTCTGCCGCACCTAAGGACACAGCTGCGAGACATGCTCAACAGCTGGAGAAATATGCTCTTTTAGAATAGGCTCTGTGGTAAACTGCCGAAATGTCGAGTGGAAGGCCGTCACGAGAAGGGATCCGCTGCTTCCGCGTCGCGCCAGCAGGAGAAGAAACACTCTCGAAGATAATAACATGCAACATAAATTGCACTAGTTCCGAAGAACAAAAGGTAAGTGAATGACCGCCGCCATCTTCCTTGTATACCCGTATGTACGGGGCAGAGACTGGCGTGGGCGGGCCATTCGCCAATCCTATTGCCGTTTAGAAATTCCTCTCGGAGATGATAGGTTCTCAAGATCAAACCCAGTCTGTCTCTCAACACAATGTCGAGAGACCGACTGAAGGGGAACTGCATTTTGTGTCACTACATGTCAGAGGAGAATGAATGACAGCATTTTGCAAGGGAACGAAGCTGGTTCTTACAAATGACTAGTTCAGCTCTCAGAGATGCCAGAAACATGAGCTTTGCACTGAAAACTGCATTTTGTGTCACATGTCAGAGGAGAATGAATGAATGAGAGCTTTTTGCAAAGGAACGGAGCTGGTTTGTGCAAATGACATTTTCAGCTCTCAGAGATGCCAGAAACATGAGCTTTGCACTGAAAACTGCATTTTGTGTCACTTCATGTCAGAGGAGAATGAATGAGAGCTTTTGCAAAGGAACGGAGCTGGTTTGTGCAAATGACTTTTCAGCTCTCAGAGATGCCAGAAACATGAGCTTTGCACTGAAAACTGCATTTTGTGTCACTTCATGTCAGAGGAGAATGAATGAGAGCTTTTTGCAAAGGAACGGAGCTGGTTGGTGCAAATGACTTTTTCAGCTCTCAGAGATGCCAGAAACATGAGCTTTGCAGAGAAAACTGCATTTTGTGTCACTTCATGTCAGAGGAGAATGAATGAGAGCTTTTTGCAAAGGAACGGAGCTGGTTGGTGCAAATGACATTTTACAGCTCTCAGAGATGCCATGAACACGAGCTTTGCACTTAATACTGCATTTTGTGTCACTCCATGTCAGAGGAGAATGAATGAGAGCTTTTTGCAAAGGAACGGAGCTGGTTGGTGCAAATGACTTTTCAGCTCTCAGAGATGCCAGAAACATGAGCTTTGCACTGAAAACTGCATTTTGTGTCACTTCATGTCAGAGGAGAATGAATGAGAGCTTTTTGCAAAGGAACGGAGCTGGTTGTGCAAATGACATTTTCAGCTCTCAGAGATGCCAGAAACATGAGCTTTGCACTGAAAACTTTTTGTGTCAACATGTCAGAGGAGAATGAATGAGAGCTTTTTGCAAGGAACGGAGCTGGTTGTGCAAATGACTTTTTCAGCTCTCAGAGATGCCAGAAAAAAATGAGCTTTGCACTGAAAACTGCATTTTGTGTCACTTCATGTCAGAGGAGAATGAATGAGAGCTTTTAACAAAGGAACGGAGCTGGTTTGTGCAAATGACATTTTCAGCTCTCAGAGATGCCAGAAACATGAGCTTTGCACATTTTGTGTCACTTCATGTCAGAGGAGAATGAATGAGAGCTTTTTGCAAGGAACGGAGCTGGTTGTGCAAATGACATTTTCAGCTCTCAGAGATGCCAGAAACATGAGCTTTGCACTGAAAACTGCATTTTGTGTCACATGTCAAGGAGAATGAATGAGAGCTTTTTGCAAGGGAACGGAGCTGGTTTGTGCAAATGACATTTTCAGCTCTCAGAGATGCCAGAAACATGAGCTTTGCATGAAAACTTTTTGTGTCACTTCATGTCAGAGGAGAATGAATGAGAGCTTTTTGCAAGGGAACGGAGCTGGTTCGTGCAAATGACATTTCAGCTCTCAGAGATGCCAGAAACATGAGCTTTGCACTGAAAATTGCATTTTGTGTCACTCATGTCAGAGGAGAATGAATGAGAGCTTTGCAAAGGAACGGAGCTGGTTTGTGCAAATGACATTTTTCAGCTCTCAGAGATGCCAGAAACATGAGCTTTGCACAAAACTTTTTGTGTCACTACATGTCAGAGGAGAATGAATGAGAGCTTTTTGCAAGGGAACGGAGCTGGTTTGTGCAAATGACATTTTTCAGCTCTCAGAGATGCAGAAACATGAGCTTTGCACTGAAAACTTTTGTGTCACATGTCAGAGGAGAATGAATGAGAGCTTTTTGCAAGGGAACGGAGCTGGTTCGTGCAAATGACTTTTCAGCTCTCAGAGATGCCAGAAACATGAGCTTTGCACTGAAAACTGCATTTTGTGTCACTACATGTCAGAGGAGAATGAATGAGAGCTTTTTGCAAGGGAACGGAGCTGGTTGTGCAAATGACTTTTCAGCTCTCAGAGATGCCAGAAACATGAGCTTTGCACTGAAAACTAAATTTTGTGTCACTTCATGTCAGAGGAGAATGAATGAGAGCTTTTTGCAAAGGAACGGAGCTGGTTGGTGCAAATGACTTTTTACAGCTCTCAGAGATGCCAGAAACACGAGCTTTGCACTGAAACTACATTTTGTGTCACTACATGTCAGAGGAGAAGAATGATGAGAGCTTTTTGCAAGGGAACGGAGCTGGTTTGCAAATGACTTTTTCAGCTCTCAGAGATGCCAGAAACATGAGCTTTGCACTGAAAACTGTTTTGTGTCACTTCATGTCAGAGGAGAATGAATGAGAGCTTTTTGCAAAGGAACGGAGGTTCGTGCAAATGACTTTTCAGCTCTCAGAGATGCCAGAAACATGAGCTTTGCACAAAACTGCATTTTGTGTCACTTCATGTCAGAGGAGAATGAATGAGAGCTTTTTGCAAGGGAACGGAGCTGGTTGTGCAAATGACTTTTTCAGCTCTCAGAGATGCCAGAAACATGAGCTTTGCACTGAAAACTGCATTTTGTGTCACTACATGTCAGAGGAGAATGAATGAAAGCTTTTTGCAAGGGAACGGAGCTGGTTTGTGCAAATGACTTTTCAGCTCTCAGAGATGCCAGAAACATGAGCTTTGCACTGAAAACTGCATTTTGTGTCACTACATGTCAGAGGAGAATGAATGAGAGCTTTTTGCAAGGGAACGGAGCTGGTTGTGCAAATGACTTTCAGCTCAGAGATGCCAGAAACATGAGCTTTGCACTGAAAACTGCATTTTGTGTCACTTCATGTCAGAGGAGAATGAATGAGAGCTTTTTGCAAGGAACGGAGCTGGTTTGTGCAAATGACTTTTTCAGCTCTCAGAGATGCCAGAAACATGAGCTTTGCAGAAAACTGCATTTTGTGTCACTTCATGTCAGAGGAGAATGAATGAGAGCTTTTTGCAAGGGAACGGAGCTGGTTCGTGCAAATGACTTTTCAGCTCTCAGAGATGCCAGAAAGAGCTTTGCAAAACTTTTGTGTCACTTCATGTCAGAGAGGAGAATGAATGAGAGCTTTTTGCAAGGGAACGGAGCTGGTTTGTGCAAATGACATTTTCAGCTCTCAGAGATGCCAGAAACATGAGCTTTGCACTGAAAACCATTTTGTGTCACTACATGTCAGAGGAGAATGAATGAAGCTTTTTGCAAGGGAACGGAGCTGGTTTGTGCAAATGACATTTTCAGCTCTCAGAGATGCCCAGAAACATGAGCTTTGCAAAAAACTTTTTGTGTCACTACATGTCAGAGGAGAATGAATGAGCTTTTTGCAAGGAACGGAGCGCAAATGACTTTTTCAGCTCTCAGAGATGCCAGAAACATGAGCTTTGCACTGAAAACTGCATTTTGTGTCACATGTCAGAGGAGAATGAATGAGAGCTTTTAACAAAGGAACGGAGCTGGTTTGTGCAAATGACATTTTCAGCTCTCAGAGATGCCAGAAACATGAGCTTTGCACTGAAAACTGCATTTTGTGTCACTTCATGTCAGAGGAGAATGAATGAGAGCTTTTTGCAAAGGAACGGAGCTGGTTTGTGCAAATGATTTTTCAGCTCTCAGAGATGCCAGAAACATGAGCTTTGCACTGAAAACTGCATTTTGTGTCACTACATGTCAGAGGAGAATGAATGAGAGCTTTTTGCAAAGGAACGGAGCTGGTTGGTGCAAATGACATTTTCAGCTCTCAGAGATGCCAGAAACATGAGCTTTGCACTGAAAACTGCATTTTGTGTCACTTCATGTCAGAGGAGAATGAATGAGAGCTTTTTGCAAGGGAACGGAGCTGGTTTTGTGCAAATGACATTTTCAGCTCAGAGATGCCAGAAACATGAGCTTTGCACTGAAAACTGCATTTTGTGTCACTCCATGTCAGGAGAATGAATGAAAGCTTTTTGCAAGGGAACGGAGCTGGTTTGTGCAAATGACATTTTTCAGCTCTCAGAGATGCCAGAAACATGAGCTTTGCACTGAATACTGCATTTTGTGTCACTCATGTCAGAGGAGAATGAATGAGAGCTTTTTGCAAAGGAACGGAGCTGGTTTGTGCAAATGACATTTTCAGCTCTCAGAGATGCCAGAAACATGAGCTTTGCACTGAAAACTGCATTTTGTGTCACTCATGTCAGAGGAGAATGAATGAGAGCTTTTTGCAAGGGAACGGAGCTGGTTTGTGCAAATGACTTTTTCAGCTCTCAGAGATGCCAGAAACATGAGCTTTGCAAAAACTGCATTTTGTGTCACTTCATGTCAGAGGAGAATGAATGAGAGCTTTTTGCAAGGGAACGGAGCTGGTTTGTGCAAATGACATTTTCAGCTCTCAGAGATGCCAGAAACATGAGCTTTGCACTGAAAACTGCATTTTGTGTCACGTCAGAGGAGAATGAATGAGAGCTTTTTGCAAGGAACGGAGCTGGTTTGTGCAAATGACTTTTTCTTCACTCAGAGATGCCAGAAACATGAGCTTTGCACTGAAAACTGCATTTTGTGTCACTTCATGTCAGAGGAGAATGAATGAGAGCTTTTTGCAAAGGAACGGAGCTGGTTTGTGCAAATGACTTTTTCAGCTCTCAGAGATGCCAGAAACATGAGCTTTGCACTGAAAACTGCATTTTGTGTCACCATGTCAGAGGAGAATGAATGAGAGCTTTTTGCAAAGGAACGGAGGTTGGTGCAAATGACTTTTTCAGCTCTCAGAGATGCCAGAAACATGAGCTTTGCACTGAAAACTGCATTTTGTGTCACTTCATGTCAGAGGAGAATGAATGAGAGCTTTTTGCAAAGGAACGGAGCTGGTTTGTGCAAATGACATTTTCAGCTCTCAGAGATGCCAGAAACATGAGCTTTGCACTGAAAACTGCATTTTGTGTCACTTCATGTCAGAGGAGAATGAATGAGAGCTTTTTGCAAAGGAACGGAGCTGGTTTGTGCAAATGACATTTTCAGCTCTCAGAGATGCCAGAAACATGAGCTTTGCACTGAAAACTAAATTTTGTGTCACATGTCAGAGAGAATGAATGAGAGCTTTTTGCAAGGGAACGGAGCTGGTTTGTGCAAATGACATTTTCAGCTCTCAGAGATGCCAGAAACATGAGCTTTGCACTGAAAACTAAATTTTGTGTCACTCATATCAGAGAGAATGAATGAAAGCTTTTTTGCAGAATTAAGGAACGGAGCTGGTTTGTGCAAATGACATTTTCC
>VCII01000408.1:0-21372 GCA_006030095.1 Triplophysa siluroides | reverse complement strand
GCGGCAGCCAAACCACCACCACATGCGCGCACACACACACACACACACACACACACAGATCAGACTGCACAGTTTAGACATTCTTACACATAATTGAAGTGACAATGTAAAGTGATGTTTTATTTTTTCTGGATGTGCAGAGTAGTGAGAGCCTCGCTCTATCTTTCGCTTCACCCTCAACTCTTTGGCGATGAAATTGCCGGCAACACGCGGGGGTGATGGTTGGGTGGGCTTAGTCGTTTTTATTTGGCCTTTTTATTGTCTTCGTTATTCCATCCTTGTCCTCTCTATCTGCCCTGGTTCCCCTCTGCTCAGTCTTTTACCTTTAGGCGGTGCGTGGGGTCTGCTGTCGTTACCTCTCTTCTTCTGCTGCTGTGACCTCGTGGACAGTGGTATGGCTATGTTAGTTGGCAAGGATTATGTCTGCGGAGGTCAGTAGTCTGTCTGCACTGCTGCTGTTGTGTTGTTGTGTTAAATGTGTGCTGTGAATTTTACACCTGTTAGAAAGCACAATTCAGTCCAACAGTTGTGTGTAATGTGACTCGATCTGCTGAAGAATCCTGAAAGCTTTTAAACAGTCGTCTGATCTCAGGAGAGATCTGTCATGATTTACTGACCCTCACATCTTTAGAGGAGGTGTGACGTGTTAAAAGAAAGAAATAGAAATGATGGAGATAGAATGAGATCTGACACTTTCAGATGAACAGAGTTTACTCTCATTTAATGAACCTGTCTGATGATGTTACACTTGATCACATGATGCTCAGCGTGTGTGTGTGTGTGTGTGTGTGTGTGTGTGTAGATTTGACTGGTGCAAGCTTCTCAAACACTGTTTCCCTAAATCAATCTGATGAAAAGAATCTGTCACATATAGACCGTTTTATCGTTATCGTGTGTTTGGCTGGTGTCTAATAATATAACTATTTATATTCAATTGATGTTAATATTCATTTGGATTATTATTTAACTGTATATTAAATCAACAATTCGTTGACTGTGTCCTGTAGTTCGGTTGTGTGGCACACTGACATCTAGCGGTCGAGTTTGGTATCGCGGTCTACATTCAGAATATTAGAGAGACGAGTTTAGTCAAGTAAAGCTTCTCAGTTTCTTTTGATGTTATCAGAAATAATCTACAGGCGCTCTATTGTTTGTGAATGTGTACCGGAAGTTAAGTTGGGATCACAAAAGTGCGCATGCGCATTAATGTTTGTTTATGTTGTTAAGTTGTTCAGTAAAACTCTTAAGAAAAGAACATGTGTAAAGTTATAGAGGTGACTGTAACGTGTAAAGAGCAAAGCATGTCAAGAGAAAAGGTCTCTTTGTGTATGAAACAAATATATTGTGTTTGTGTGGACCAAGACATCTTTTAGTCACATGAGGAAAACATCTAAGTCAGTGATGTTTATGTAAAAATGCAGAAGGATCAGGGGTGTGCGTGTGCACGTGTGTTCTATGTGTGAGACGTAGAAACGGAGGTGTTTTGATGAATAAGTTCCTGATGTAAATGAGCTTTAAAATCACTTCTGTCCAGTCCGATAAAGGAAATGTGGATGTTTATCTGTTGTGGTCTGTGATTGGCTGTTGTCTGAGGTCATGTTCAAGGCTTCTTCGTGATGTTTTCCGGCGGTTTGATTCCGCAGGGATGCGTCTCATATTCATCTCACTTACATTCATTATTCAAAGCTCTTGTTTATTTTTCCTTCAGGACACCACAAACATGTAAAGTCAAGCATCAGACACGATGTTATTAAGAAGCTAATCACGAATCTGCTTTCAAGAGTTTTCTACTCATTCTGGGCTGTATTATTGTGCTTGAATGTGGTTGAGCGTGTGGTGTTCATCTGAAGTGTTCTCTGTGTTCACTCAATAATTCTACATCAATATATATTGAGATTGACGTGTCTCCACAGCGGTATTCAGAGTATGAATGTTGTCCATACTGCCGTCTCGTCTCGTCTCGTCTCGTCTCATTCAGCTCTCATTATCACTGGAGGTCATGATGTGCTTTTCACAAATATCTGCTGTCAGACTGTCGATCCACACAAATCTGTCTTCAGATATCATCATCCACCTTCTCTTCAATATCTCGATGACTTCTGTGAAATTAAAAGCAAACGCTTCAGTGTCATCTGTGTCTCAGAGGTTCTCAACCACAAAAACATGTTAGATCCAGTTTAATATATATAAACTATATGAGCTGAAGAAAACTAAAGAAACCATCACAGAGATGAACAGTTTCCATTCAAATACCATTATAAACATCAGCTTAGGTCTCGCTCGGCTGATCTCTGCTCCTCTAGCTCGAGGCTCGGAGAGAGAGAGAGAGAGAGAGAGCGAGCGCGAGAGAGCGACGAGCGAGAGCGCAGCGCGTGCGCGAGCGATCGTAGAGCACAGGTCGCGAGCGCGAGCGGGACGAGAGCGAGCGCGCGCGCAGAAGAGCGCGCGAGTAGAGGAGCGAGAGAGCGAGCGCAGCGCAGGGGAGCGCCGAGAGCGAGAGAGCGCGAGAGGGAGCGCGAGAGAGCGCGAGGGACGGAAGCGAGAGCGCGAGAGAGCGCTGCGAGAGAGAAACGGGGCGAGTAGAGAGAGAGAGAGCAGAGAGGGAGAGAGAGGAGGCGAGCGAGAGAGATAGAGAGATAGAGGCGAGACTGAGAGGAGCGAGCGAGAGAGAGCGAGAGCTGCGCAGAGAGAGAGCAGAGAAGGTACTATCGAGAGAGAGGAGGAGAGCGCTCTCGCTCTCTATTGATGGATCTCTATCGATCATCTCCTCTCTCTCGCTCTGCTCTCTATCTCTCTCTCTCTCTCTCTCTCTCTCTCTCTCTCTCTATCTATATCTCTATGTCGGTCATCGTGAAGCAATCCGGGTGATCTGGGGAATGTTCTCTGGAATGACAATTAAACGGAACAAAGAGGAACCTGCGCAGTGAACTGGGACTAATAAGAGAGAGAGAGAAGCTGCCAGGAGCCGTAACTGTACGGAGAGATTTGCTTCACCGTCACATGTACAAATGAACTCCTCCAGAGACTTTTCTAATCGTTTTATGCAAAAATGTTATTGCTCAGATTATTGTCTTTAGTAGAAAAGTTTGAGTTCATATTGACAGAGTGGCTCTATTCCTCAGGAGAAATATTGGGACGCAGTCTTGAGACAGATTTTCCTTAAATTTCATTGATGTCTGATGTCCTGTGTGAGTTTATGATGTTTCCACCAACTTCTGTTCCAATGTGTGACATCAAACTAACCACTGAGTAGATCCCTCATGTGTGTGCGTTAAATGTGTTTGTGTGTGTGCAGTTTCTTGTGTGTCTCTGCACAACCTGAGCTAATGAATCCTCGGTTCTGCTCTTCATGAGTCTCAGCTGGACGTCTTTCTGTCTCATTCACGTCTCTCTCTGCACTGTGAGAATTTGGCTTGTCGAGCTTGTTTTTGAGAGTTCAAAGTGACGGACGCAGAGATTAAACATTGTTCTTATACTGATCTACAGCTGAGCTCAATGAACACATTCACACAACCAGAGCAGACACGCACAAAATCACTAATGACACACACACACACACACACACAGAGAGAGGGGGGGGGGTGTTTCTGGTCGTGTCTGTACGGCACATTTCACGCTGGTTAGCATGAGCGACTCAGTAAAATGGTGGCCTAATTTCCTCACAGTTAGCCTCATGTTTGCTTCATTACCGTCGCTGGTTTATAAAGTCTTTCTTCACATTAGCAGCGCTGCAGCCATATGGAGCTCATAACCGTGTAAAGACAGACGACTCTTAAAGCCACGGCGCTCTTAAAGACCTGCTACTTCACATCTCCTGCCTGCCATCTGTGACCTGTTACTGGAGATCATATCTCACACACACAACACACGCACGCGGTGTACAGTCATGAAAACAGGTGTGTGTGTGTTTCACGTGGACAGTAATAGATGAGATGAGCTTTATGAGCAGATGAATGTCTCAGTGTGTAACAGGAAGTACTTCTGCTATCCTGCTGAAGAGAGAAGCTGCCTCAAAGATATTGATATAATCCAGACGCATACTGCCGTTACAGTGAATGGAGAGGAATGCAGGCTTTCACAAATTAGTGCCTGATGAAAAAGCATTTAAAACACGATCATAGTTTAGAGAATGTAGTTAAAGGCGCAGTTTGAGTACGATCCGTACAGATCATCCGCGATCTGTACCAAAACACAGCGGCTAATTCACCGTATGTAGAGCCGCTCTGTGTGTAGATAGAAACAGATCGTTCTAAGGTAAGAGAAACATAACGGTTCATTACTCAAGGTCTTTATGCACCTGCAGATATAGTTTGGTATATGATATTGCATTTCTGTCAATAGATCCTCCTATAAACCCAGTGTTGTTCCTTTATTTGCATAATTAATGACTGATCTTATAATCAGAATGTACTTTTTTATTACCTTACCCACCCGACAACACGGCCCTGTGATGAGGAACACAAACTCAATGATGAACAAATGGAGAAGAACCTCAGGAGAAACCAGACTCAGCCGGGAGGACCAGATCTCCTCTGACACGTCACAGACTTTGATGAATGACACTTTCACCAGCTATATAATATGAAAGTAGGTGATTTCAGACGCACGCACACAGAGCTCCTGCCATTGTGTCACAGGAACTGAGAGCTGATCTCCATGACAACAGACAGTATCATGATCTGATGGGATGTTTGCTTTAAGTCTTAAAGACCTTCCATTGACACACTGCAGACGACGCCACTGAACTCATCTGATCACATGAGAGACACTTCTTCATTGAAGAATATAATCCCATAATGCATTGTGATGATATGTATTTCATCCCCTCTCTGAGTTATTCTGCGTTTACTGAACACTGATTCTGTTCACATCACTTCATCAAACTGAAAGTCTGCAGTGAGACTGAAAGAATCCCAAAGAAAGACGAGTATGTCAGTAAGATCAGGAAACAATCAAAACCAAACGTGTTTCAGTTTGTCACTGGTTGTGTCGTGACTGATTCAGCAGCGCTTGATATCTCAACAGGGGCGGAGTGTGAAGAAAAATCAGCCGGCACACATCGGCCCTCCACTATTTCTGTCAACGGGGGGGTTGTGTTGTATGTAACGTGTCATTGCGCTACATGCATACGAGTCCGACTCACTAATGCCTTTGTGTCGCGTGCTTTCACCTTTATAGTACGTCCAGTACTGGAGATGGCCAGTCCGCCCCTGGTCACGGCTGTAGGCCGACAGTGGGACGCCCGTTCTGGACTTTGACAGAATGTCCTACTGGTCAGTCCACCCCTGTATTTTAATATTTATTTTTCAGAATATTTCAGAAACACGTATCATCCATATAAGATCAAATTCCACATGATTGTATGAAATATCAGCTTCATTCTGAAGGACTCCTGTAGAATACAGTCTTTCACGTTTACAGCAGATCTCCTGACACACAGACTGATATTTGCTTTGGTTCATAAGGCACGTGAAGGAAAGAGAGTTTCATGAGCACACCAGCTGTTCACATCCACAACTCTCCTCAAGACTTTGGCCTCAACCAAAAACAACACAAACCAGAACCGCTCCGACATCTCTGATATCAAAACTGGAACTTGATGTGGACACCAGTGCGTCGACCTCCTGAACATACAGGAAAGAATCATGTGAAAGACCGGATCCAGATTGACAGCAGAGCACAACGGTTCATCGGTCGGACACGTTCAGTCACAGCGTAGAGAAACAACATCCGCTCCATGACACACTTCAGCCAAAACTGAAAATACTTTCTTCATTTCTACATCCTCTTGTCATGTCAAACCTGATGAGAACGTTGGTAATCAGACATTTCTCAAAATATCTTCTTTTGTGTTCCACTGATCAAAGACTCATATATAGATTTACAACCACATGAGAGAATAAATGATGAGCATTTTGACTTGAAAGAGTTCATGAACGGTCAGGATGATTTCATATTCACACGCGCAGATGTGTTTAGAGTATATTTGAGGAAACACTCAGTGATGAAATATTCTTTTGAGAACGGAAACGTGTCCTTATGTTTGGAGGTCAAACGCTGCAGTGTGAGTTTCCTGATTCTGCTGGAGATGGAAAGCACAGTTCAGTCATCTCTAGAGGTTTAATGGCTGTGACATCTACGGTGACCAAAGAAAACACCGAATGTTGAGAAAAGAATGACGGTGTATTGTCTTAACCTTCTTTTCTGGAGCTGCTGATTATAAATTGGACTTACATGAATTAAAGCATCAAAGAACAACAAAGCCCAAACCACAAGACCAAACACAGCAAACGCTCTGGTTTTCTGAAGGGGCTGAAATGTGAGTTTTGTTTTTAAAGGCGACTGGAGACGCAGAGCTAAAGAAAAACGAATGTGCTCTTCACCAGAAAAACACTCTTTTAATCACATTTATCTGATTGAGATTTACACATATCTATTAAAAGTCAAAATATCACAAACAAACAAAAGAACAAATGAATTGAGCTTAAACTGACGCGCGCACACACACAGTTTCTCAAAACAACAGCAGATGTGAACACTGAAACAACAAAGAAAGAAAATATTTACTCACTGTTTTAATGAGGCTGTAATTTCACTGTGAAATGAAGCATTTCAATCATCATGAAGTGTGTGTGTACATGACAGAACATGACAGAAATAGAAACAATATGGAAGCAATTGATGTTAATGACACTTTCATTTATACTCCAATAATCGGCCACAATTAAACTGTGTTAAGTGTGTTAGTGTTGTGCTGTATCTCTCGCTCTTTGTTTTAAAAACAAATGTTTACATTGCCGAAGCACAGAAAAGTTAAATATTAACATTATGCACGAATTAAAGATCAAATAAAAGTATATAAGTATCTATATATACATCTCAATCCAAACAGAAAAGTATTTTTCTCTCTCTCTGTATTTTAATTAAAATGTGATTTATTGGTGTGATGAAGTTCGGCTGTGTACAATGTTGTGTTGTTTTGATCAAATCTTTTTATGATATTGGTTCATTCTGTTTTCTTCCCACCCACATGGCTTTGATTATAGTTGTTGTTTCAGTTGCAGAAAAGTGATTATATGTGGAACATTAATAAAAACAATCATTTGTATTTTAAGGAAAAATGACAATACCAGATTTAAAATACTCCACTGTACAGTAACACGTTTCTGCTGCTGTCAATTTTTACAGTCATTTTTATTTTAAGTCAAGTCAAGGTTAATATATTACATTTAAAAATAAATTACGTCACGGTAAGTTATGGCTGGTCAACACTTAAAACAGTGTACAGACTCTTCATCAAGTGTTTAATCTATCGTGAAACACGGTTTTTATGATCCAAGAGTTGTGCTTTGACCTTCAGTGTATCTGTGAGCTGTGGATGTGAAATGAATCCAGCGCAGGCCGCTGATGTGCTAATGTTAAGGTGCATTATGACGGTGGGAGGAGTCGATGCCATTGAGAGACAATTAGCATGAAGAGCAAAGCATTGAGCGTGTCAGTGACAGCATGAATGCACGAGAGCCGGAGAAAAGAGACGAGAGCCTGGGAAAAACCCCGCGGCTAAACACCACACAGACGCACAATTAACCAATGAATGTTATTGTGGAAATTAATGTTGTCTAAAGCTGCTGCCAAGAGCTCAGTATTCTCCCGTTTCACAGGCTGGAATGCCAACCGTGCAAGATTTTTTTGTTTTTGCTTAAATACGCAGGAAAATGTGTCAAAGACGGAGAGAGAAAGTGACTGAGGATTGAAATGAGAGATTCTGCTGGTTATTTTAACAGACGATGAGCTCATGAAGGACTTTGCAGTGCGTGTGCGTGTGCGTGTGCGTGTACACGTGTGTGTGTCGGAGAGAAATCTCACGAATGTTCATCTGACATTTTCACTCATTCAGTCTTCATGAATTATTGTTTGTGCACTCGTGTGTTTAGGCCACAGATATAGAAATATACCGTTGATTTGATTTTATGCCATTTGGGAAATGATGATAAGTGACCATGTATATATACTTACTGTAGTATTTACATGCTACACCGCAGTATTCTGAGCTGCTCAGATGATTTATTTGAGACATTCTAAACACAACGTCTCAAAGCCGCTCAGAGCTGCAAACATGAGCTGGAAGCACTCAATGTTTCTCTAAAGGAAGCCAAAGGTTTATTTATTTGAATGTCATAATTCCAGAGCCTGTGGTGAGAATAATCTGGCACATGCAGTTATTTATTTGATTTAATCAAACATGATTTACATCATAAAAATTGTCCGTAGGGTGTGAGTGCGTGAGTGAATGAGTGAGTGTGTGTGCCCTGCGATGGGTTGGCACTCCATCCAGGGTGTATCCTGCCTTGATGCCCGATGACTCCTGAGATAGGCGCAGGCTCCCCGTGACCCGAGGTAGTTCGGACAAGCGGTAGAAAATGGATGGATGGATTTACATCATCTGTCGCCATAGTTTCTATTGTTCCTCTTTTCATAAATCGCTTTGAATAAAAGCGTCTGCTAAATGACTAGATGTAAATGCAATCTGGATTATTGTTAATCAATAAACACAAGACTATATGAATAACACACACTGACAAACATAAACGCACGACTGACAGACAGATGATTTGTCAAAAATCAGTATTTGTAATTTGGCAAAATACAAGGAAATATTCTCAATTGACCCTGAACACACAAACTGAGTTTGAGCTCTCATTCAACACGTCAACATTTAACTTCATCAAATCTTTATTTCACCAAATTCAAGCCAAATTGTGCTCTTTCTCTTATGAAATCACATTTTTGTCTCATTAACTTCTTAAGATTAAATGGAGACTGTACATCAATCTCTCAAGTCAAATGTTAAGAACCCTCTGATGAAGTTTTCTGTAATGTATTTAATATCTTTTATTCCTCATTTCTGCAGACGGTGTATATTCACTACATGCATGAATCAGCTGTGTGTGTCCTTAAGAACTTAACAACATTGTTTGCTAAGAAGAAATTTAATTCTAATTTAAGACATACAGTATGTATCAAAATTAAACATTATAAACAATTTTTTGCATTTATGTGAGGAACCATTGGCACGCTCGTGTCAAGTTTAAAACGAACACATTTCACAGGAAAGCAGCATTTGTCTGTTACGTTTGTGTAAACTCAGACATCAAGCTTATTTCATGAGAGAAAAAAATCCCTCAAGTGAATTTTTATTTTTCAAAATCTTGGGAGTTTTAAGTTCTTAAAGTTACAGTATGTTTTCATAGAATATCATGCTGTTTTATCTCCGGACGCTCAAGGGAAATGAAGATTCTTTGTGAGGTGAGCTCTTTACATGTGATCCTTATTATATAAACATTTAAAAGGGTCAAAATGACTGCATTATGAGAATTAACATTATGAACATTAATGTCCAGATTTATGACAGTGACCCAATGACATTTAAAAAAGGTGTGAAGATTTCCACAAGCAAAATATACAGCTTTTTCTCTCTTTCAAATTCCTGAAATTACAGCTCTGTGTGTGTTTGTGTGTGTAAGGGTGGTGTTGTGTTTGGCTGAATCAGGGCTCTTTCTCATCCAAAACCTCAGAGCTCTAATTCAATTCCTCCCAAACTTTATTTAAACTTTAGGGCTAAAGTTTCCTTCAGCAGGACATCACTGAGCTCTTTACAGTTTAACCAACATCATCTAAAAATCCCCTGACAACCTGATTCCAGTCCCTTTAATATCTTCACATCAATATCTGCATTTTTTAAATAAATATTTTATTTTCTGTTATTGGCTTTTACATGTATAAACCAGACATTATGTTATAGTTTTATCAAAATAGTGGAAAATACTGTTGACATAAGTAACACATGTAGAAAAACAAGTTTTATCTTACTTCAGCTGAAAGCAAGGACCTCATCTCCAGCATCTGAACAATCTCCATAAAACACTGTGGAAGCTTTAAGTTAATACACGGTAAAAAAAGTAGAAACAGACATTTATGTCATAAAAACAAAACATCTAACTGAGAACACTGACTTCCAATGAGCTTCGTTTAATACAAAATGTTCATAGTCTTACGACAAACATCTTCATACGAAACCTGCAAGACACAATCCAAAAAGTCACGGTGTCGGCAGTCACTAAATCCTCAAATATCCAGAAGGCAGAGGTCTGATTTCTCTCATATCTCATGATTTTGATTCAGGAAGAGAAACAGCCGTGGTTCTTGGCAGAAGTGTTTTGGCTGGAGTGTGAAGATCTCACAGAGGTCGAGTCAATAACACAGAAGAACATCAGCCAGATGGACGGAGCTCAGGCTTCACGCTGGATTTCAGCGCTCTCTGATTCACTTCACGTGTGTTTCACAGAGGATCCAGAACAGTAACACAAATCAATGTGAGTTTGTGGATTCAGTGCTCTGCCTTACTGCATTTAAGTTCGTCTTCATTCAGTATAGAAAAGAATCGGTTTCTTCAGGATTGTGCTCAAGAAGATCCTTCATACGTACTGCTCGGCCTCGCCCTCGTTCAGAATAGTGATGGATCCGTCGCCGCTCTTCATCTCGATGTCTTTCGCAGCAGAATTCTCCGGCAGCTGCGCCAAGTCTTTAAACACATCCACATAATGAGTGAAGCCCGGACCCCAGTTCAGCAGGTTATCCCAGTTTGAAGTTGTTGGATCCGTGGCCCAGTTTGTGGGGAAGAGTGTGATGATGATGATGGTGATGATGATCAGAGAGGGTGTTGTGGTTACTGGCCGATCCGCCTTCCGCCCGCCGGCTGGAGTATCGCCTCTGTCTCAGCCTCCCGCCGTGATCCTCGTCGTCCGCATCGGACTCGTTGACCTGCGAGAGTTTGGGCACACGAGATCCGTAAGAGACGGCTTTCTCTCGGTCGTACTCCATCTCAGAGCAGGTGAAGGAGTCGTGCGAGTCGCTGTCGGAGGAAGATTCGGGCGCGGGGATGCCGTCGGCGGGGTTCCGGACACGAGACAGCGGGCGGCGGCAGTCCTCTTCGGAAGAGGAGCGTCCGTGATCGGCGCTGCATGCTGGGGTTTCTGGGTCGAGGTGTATTGAGCCGTTCCACCTCCTCTATAGACAGACCCACGGGTGGCCCGCTCTCTAGCGGAATCTGCTCGATGGGCTGCTTCAGGCGACTGCCGGGACGAGAGCCGTGACCCGCCATCGTTTGAGGACTCTTACTGCGGCGGCCCAACCTGGTGGCGTAATTGAACATGCCGGGTTGGCACGCGTCACCGTGGAGATCGAGCGGACTGCCCTCGCGCCGCGCCAGGTTGAGCTCGCGGGTGGGAGTGTTTCGATAGAAGGACGAGGGCTTGGTGAAGGGGGCGGGGCTGTGACGGGACAGGGGATTGGGCGTGGGGCAGGCTGAGTGACTGAGGGGTGTGGAACGAAGGCCCTGGGTGTACGTGGGCTGATAGCTGTAGCTGGCGGCGCCCAGCGGGAGAGGAGACTGACGGGCGAAGCCGAGCGGACTGTGACGCTGAATGGAGAACTTGGGCGTGTGGCTGCGGAAGTGTTTGTAATGCTGGATGATGTCAGCGTCTGACGGGGCGATGCTGCTGGCGTTGTCGATGTCGTAATGTTCCATGTCGCCCTCCGGCCCCACACACGGAGCGCAGGGGGCGCTGGGAATGGTTTCGTTGCTGTGCGGAATGTCGGTCTCGTCGTAGATCAGGTAGGGATTTTCCCGCTCTATGATGTCAGGTTTGGGGTTTCCCTCGGGCTGTTTACGCACCGCCATGTCGTCTCCGTATGGCAGAATGTTGTCTGGATCATCAAAAGCCACGTTCTCGCTTCCCTTCTTCTTTTTCTTCTTCTTCTTCTCCTTGGGTTTCTTCTCTTCTTTTGGCACTTTGGTTTTCTTGCGGCCCTTACAGTGGTTGCACAGGATGAGACTCAAAACCACCAGCGCGAGGACGGTGGCGCAGCTGCCCACGATGGCAGGTACGGCCCAGATGGGCAGACTCATCTCGCCGCCGGCGGCGGCGCCCGGGCTGCAGGTAAAGCCTCCGTTGGCTCCCAGCTTACACTCCGTATCTTGTGGACATTGGACGCCCAGACAGGCCACCAGGCTCTCGCACGCTCTGCCCGTGTAGAACTCGTGGCACGTACAGGCGAATCCTCCGCGCGGGCTGGGGACACAACTGCCGCCGTGCTGACAGGGGTTGGAGGCGCAGTCGCCCGGCGGGACACACTGGTAGGTGTACCACTGATTCACACACATCAGGCCGTCCCAGCACGGGCCGCTTTCACAAAGATTTGGACCACGGCAGCCGATCTTCACTGAGGGGTCTGTTTTAGAGATGGAGACGGTGCTGTGTTCACCACTGAAGGGAAGCATCTCTCCGTTATATCTCACATACGCATAACAGCCATCAAAACCTAGAAAGAAACACACAGCACAGAGAGAACGGTCAGTCTAGTTTCAGCCTCACAAGGCCAGTATGTACACACCCCTACAAAGCACGTGCACTATGATTGGCTGGTTTACGTGATGACGTGTGGGATTCTTGAACTGAAGCTGCTGATGTAAAATTCTGACTACATGAAACTGGAGATTGATTTGAATAAATGGACGTTGCTTAGTTTAACGCTACACAGAGGGGCGTACTGTTTGGGTTTCTGATTGTTGCAGCGTCAGCCAACACAGAACTAAATTCTTCCCCTGAGAAACATGTCAACAAATGACCGCTTTACATCAAGAGAAGAGAAACAGACTCTTCTCTTCAACCCTGCAAACCAAAAAAATTCAACCTTTCAGCAATACTCCATCTGGGAAAAATCTTGATGTCACTAATTCAGACCTGCACTATCATGTTGCCTAACAACCAGCCTTCAACAATCTAAATACACGTTTATTGAATTTATGCCCCATTCAGAACGAGCCATTGTTCTGTATTACAATCTGAGTAGATAGCAGAGAGAGAGGAGAGAGAGAGAAGAGAGAGAGAGAGCGAAGAGAGGGAGGAGAGGCGGGGAGAGGGAGAGAGACGAGAGGAGCGAGATAGAGGAGAAGAGAGATAGGAGATCGCGAGGTCTCTCGTCTCGGGGATATATAGATATCACTAGCTTCTGCTATCTCTCTAGAGAGTAGCGATATCTATCTCAATCGCTCTGTCTATCTCTCTCTCTCTTCTCTCTCTCTCTCGCTCTCTCTCTCTCTCTCTCTCTCTCTCACTCTCTCTGTCTCTCTCTCTTTCTCTCGCCCTTGCGTGCACGAAACATGTTTACCTTAGCTTACTTTCTGAATAACTAACCCTCACTCGACTCATCTGCTGTACTCATAAACATGAGCTGATGTGTCTCAAAGCTTCTGAAGACTCTAAAGGGTTTTGTAAAGATCCTGTGGAGGAACATTCAGAGTGTCTCTCCTGCTGCCAGACCTCAAGCTGACCTACACACACACAAATGCACACACGCATCCACACGCACCCACACAAACATGCTTGCACTCAAACTCACACACACACACACACAAACATGCATGCACATACACTCGCACACAAACACGCATGCATGCACAAACACACACATGCATGGACACACACTCGCACACAAACACGCATGCATGCACACAAACTCATGCGCACACAAACACAATGTGATATGATATTCTGCTGTGATGTAAGCTCCCTGTAATCCTGAAGAGCGTTATTAAACTGACCTGGGGCGGTCTTAAGCTGTGGGGTTCGGCTCGGGACTCCTCCCAGAGACAGCGTGTGAACGTCAATCCCTCCAAAGTCCTGCGTATTGTGTAGAATGACTCTGGAGCTGAAGTCATCGATCCGCAGAAGTGTAGACGAGCCGTTTCTCTGAAGCATCAGCGTATGCCACAGACCATCAGACAAAACGACATCTCCCACAATCCTCTCCACCTTCCCGGCCACACCGGCATCAGACACGTACTGCAGGAGACCGTTCTTCAGCTGACAGAGAGAGAGAACTTGATGAATGTTTCTCTTTATTCACTGAGCTCAGCTCTCAGTTTCTCTCCTTCAAATCAATATTTATATTTGATAATAAAATAGAGCTGAGCTGTGGTTTCATGTGATGATCTAACGGATTCATTACTGAATGAAAGAGAGAATCTCCTGTAACATGAAGATGAGAGGAAACTGATTTAAATCTGGAAATAGAAAATCTGTCCTGCCAACATGAAACACAAAAAGATGAACGGTGATTTCTGGAGAACAAATCGGAGATGGCTGACATTCTCCTGTGATATACGGTGTGTGTGCGTGTACAGAACATCACACACAGCACATGGGGGCGGAGGAGTTCAGTCAACTGGCCATGAGCCCAGAATCAAACACACACACACATATTCTCTCTCTCACCCTGACAGTGGTGTAGTTGGAGATCTCTTGCGCGTGGATCAGTGTTCCAGACGGACTGCGTGTGCGGAACTTCAGCTCCAGACTGCTGTGTTCAGGTCTGGAGTCCTGCAGCGCTCTGGACACTAACACATCTCTCTTCCTGCTCTGACTCAAACTGTAGTCCAGACGTCCAGAACCGTCCAGAGAGAGAGCCGTGTCTGCGGTGATGTCTGACACAGAGAGAAGAACTGTAGATGAGTCACATGACCTTCATGACATCACAATCAACAGCTTCAAAATCCACACGGCCATATATAAACATCACGTGTCTTCTGATTGGCTGTCATTTTGTCGCTTTGCACAGGATTTGTTCAGTTCCCAAAACACAAGACGATTTGTTTAGTGACTGATACATTTAGGAAATGTTCCACATAGACACCACTATGAAAATAATGTGATTGACAGTGGGCGGAGCAACGTGAAAAGAGACATGATATTGTTGTGACATCAACATGTTTGTGTTTTATCATTATAAGTGAAGTGAATCATTGAGATGAATGTGGTAATGGGCAGTGATGCTGAAGCCTCACATTTCTCGCAGGAGACTCCGGTGAACCCTTCAGCGCACTGACACTTTCTCCATGACCACATGTCCACACATGTAGCGCCGTGTCGACAGGGCTCAGAGACACACGCACCCTCCAACCTGGGACATCTGTGAACAGAAAACACACAATAAAACACTGCTGGAGACTCTCGACACGACCTCAGTCAGCGGACGTGAATGATGGTGTGGGATGTCTTCTGTTGACAGACCTGTCGAGGACGCCGTGTGAAGACAGAGCTTGAGACGGCTCCAGAGGTCGCCCGTTGACTGCAAACTCCATGATGCAACCAACAAAATCATGCGTGGCCACCTGACCTTTACGATGCAGAAGAGCTTCAATGGACCGAACGCCTCCCACAGACACACGGTTGGGCTGGACATCCAGAATCCTGACAGACAACACACACACACAGAATGAAGGTTGATGATGAGAAGCGATGTCTTCATGAGAGGATCACACCCTGATGATGTTTTGTGTTTCTCACCAGTCTGTGTGAACGGCCACATTACTGACGGCACAGAATCCTGCTTCCTGTTCCTCTCCACACAGATCCACGGTGAGAGACGCCGCCTGCATCACAACACAACACGACACGTTTATATAAATGTGTTCAGAAGCCACGCCGGGATCTGTTCCATACTCCTGAACTCAAGCATACAGATTCTCTGTGAAGAAGAAACATCTCAGAGGAGATGCTGGACCAACATCACGCGACGAGCGGAACTCACGCGAAATCGATTCACGAACCCATCGTCTGCACAGCGACATCGTCGCGAACCTCACGCGACATCGTCGCGAACCTCACGCGACATCGTCGCGAACCTCACGCGACATCGTCGCGAACCTCACGCGACATCGTCACGAACCTCACGCGACATCGTCCGACCACTCACGCGACATCGTCGGCGAAAACATCCACGCGACATCGTCACGAACCTCACGCGGACATCGCGACACGAACATCACGCGACATCGTCACGAACATCACGCGACATCGTCACGAACATCACGCGACATCGTCACGAACATCACGCGACATCGTCACAAAACCTCAACACATTTGACTTCAGTCAGAGAGAAACAATAAAACACTCAGATCCAGCGTATGTCCGTCGCCTTAATACTCTGTCAACTTCATCACACGCAGTTATGCTTCATGCTTTTAGGGATTGTTTTAGGTTGCAGTTTTATATGTTTATTTGTTTGTTTAGGTGAAACACCTTTCCTTGAGGTTTATATTTGTGGTTTTAAATATACTCGAAAACATCGTTTTCGTTGACACTTTTTTATCTGTGTTAGGCCGAGCAGAAAGGGCAATTTATGTTCCCAGGAAAAGCCGAATTGAAGAAAATGTGAGTTGTGCTTTGGCCTTTTCAATATGGTCAAATAAAGAATTGTTATTGATTTTCAGTAATACAGAGCCATGAATGATTTGGTGTGTGAAAGAAGCTTTGTGTGAAGTTGTTGATGAAAATGTTTATTTTCAAACTTTTCCAATGTTTTTTTTCTGTTTTATTAATATATGTTCTATCGGATAATGTCTGAATGATTGTAATAAATGATGTAAAATTCAAATTCTCTCTCACACACACACACACACACACACACACAGACACACACAATGAGCTGCTTCTGAAAATGAACATCAGATGAACAGAAGCAGAATCATGTGACTAAACGCTGTGGGTTGGCGGTGTCCCTTCATCCTGACACCTCTGTCGACGACATCCGTCTGACAATCTGAGACGGGACAACCCCGTTCAATTTGTGTCAAATAGTCATTCTTATACCCCACAGACACCCCCACACGTCATGCCACAACACTGCCCAACGCATTCACACCACACCACAAACGCACGCACGCATGCACACGCATGCACGCACACACGCACGCACGCACACACAGACACACACCACACCACATCAAGACACACACCAACACACTAACGCCAGCACATCGCATACCACACACTCAACCACGCAATCTCCCCACCAATACACACCACAACCCATCGTCTCACTTTTCACACTCACTCACACAAATACAGTACAGCTCACACACATACACACACACAACTCAGCCCAACACATTCACATACACAGACACACTCACACACAGACCCACATCGTCACACTCTCACACACATACACACATCTCACACACACACACACACAATTACCTCACACACGACCACCAAACGCCTTCACACACACATGCACACACGCATTGCCACGCACTCACACACACGCACACAGTTGCAACGCACATCTCACTGCACACCAACCAGACACACATCACAGACACACAGACACACCCCACAGAACACGCCCCGCACGCACACAACACGCACCCACAGGTTCCCACACATACACAACATCTCTCGATACTCACCAACAACCCCTAGTCGTCTAGGTCTCGAGCGAGCCCCATGTGGGCGTATGGGGAGGCCAAAAACGACAAGAGGGACCCACACACATGACCCTCTCACATCACACACATACACACACACATACACACACACACCTCACTCAACCACACATTGCTTCTCTCCCACCCCCACCACTCCACCTTCACTCCCACACATACACAACACACACACCCCCTCATCCTGCACAAACATACTCACTCAAACACTCACTCAGCACCTACACTCTCACACAGTGACTCCACACACTACACATCTACACACGCTCACAAAAAAACGCACTCACCACCACATACACAAACACCCCTCACGCACACACACCACTCTCACAACACTCACACACAGACACACACACGACTCTGCTCTCAGCCCTGCAGACTTGACAAACGCTGGCTTTCTTCACACAAGTGCTCTCTGATTGGACTGAACTCACCATCCCTGCACGTCTGGCGATGACGGTGTGGAAGTGTCCGTCTGAAACCCTGACACCCGTCATGAGCTTATATGAGCCGCTTCCCAGATTAAAGGAGAATCTCACTCGACCTTCTAAGATCTCCAGCGCCAGAAACTCGGCTTTATCTCCAGTCTGATTGTCATGATTGTACATGAGCAGAGCGTTCTCCTTCAGCGTGGCAAACTTGATGTAGATGTAGTTGTTGTTGGGGTCCAGACTGGGAAACTCCATGTATGAGAGCTCTTCAAATCCATAACTGTTCAGTTCACAGTGCTTCCCGAATACACCTGAGGAGAGAAAACCATTCACCGACCGTCAGTGTGCTCATCATCATTACAAAAACATACACCAGGGCAACACACACACACAAAACAACAGAATAATGCTGAAGAAACTACACACTGCTGTTCTAGATTGAGAAGACAGAACAGCAGATGACCGGCTGGAATGATGACTTACCAAAAGAACAATGACAGTAATATCCATCCACTCGATTCTGACAGGAACCGCCGTTAAAACACGGGTTACATTCACAGTAATTGATGATGGACTCACAGGTCTTCCCTGAATTCATGAAACGATATCAATGACAAACAATGAGGTGAATGACATCACACACCACTCGCCTTCTTTTCTAACACACTTCATCTTTCTCATATGAACAACATGACGTCTTACACACTGTAAACGGGACAAAGTTTCTAAGAAAGAGAAAATCTGTCACGTATTAACTTCACACATACATCAGCGGCACGGGTTCTGTGAGATTCATGAGAAAAACACCATGAGCGAACGTACAAATGATCAACACACATATATGGTCAATTCATTCCTCTTGTGCTCTGTGTGTGTGTGATGTACGAGGGTTTTGAGTTCATATGGAGTGCACACACACACACACACAACTGTAAGTCAAGAGGTGTATTTCATTTATCTGAGGTCTCTGATGTGAACACACACTGCACTCATTTATTCTGATCAGAATCTTAATGACTCTTGAAACCAAACGTCTGTTATCACTCAATTTAAAAAACAAAGTGAAAACTGCACCTGCACAAACACAAACGCATCTCACACACACACACCACACGCACGTATCTTACACACACGCACACACCACGCATCTCACACACACGCACACATCACGTATCTCACACACACACACCACACGCACGTATCTTACACACACGCACACACACCATCACACACACACACCTCACGCTCACACACACACGCACACCACAACAACGCTCACTTATCTTACACACACGCACACACCACGCATCTCACACACACGCACACATCACGCATCTCACGCACACACATCACACGCACGTATCTTACACACACGCACACATCACACACGCACGCATCTCACACGACACACACACCACAGGCATCACACCGAGGCACACACGCACACATCACACACGCACACATCACACAAGCACGCATCTCACACACACGCACACACACACGCATCTCACACATCACACACGCATACGCGCACACGCATACGCGCACATGCATGCACACGTACGCATTTACGCACGCACGCACAAACACACACACGCATCTCACTCACACCTCAGACACACACACATGCATCTCACACACACGCATCATGCACGCACTGGATGCTGAAATACACTTTTTGGAAACTAAACAACTGTGATGGAAACGACTTTGAGTTATTTGAAGTACAAACAACACAACGCATCACTCTTCATTACAGTAAACTGATGTTCATCTCTTCAGCGCTGTGTGTTTGAGTTAACTCACACCTCTCACTCACACACACATGCTAATATTTGTCTTGGCCTTAAACTCTCACAGAGTGCGTGACCTCTGCCTCACACGTGTGCTCGAGTCAAATATAAAAGTGATGACAGACTGTACCTGAAAATCCAGATTTGCACAGGCAGTTAAATCCTCCAGGGAAATTGTGGCACAGCGCTCCATTCTGGCAGGGGTTTGAAAGGCACTCGTTGACGTCCCTCTCACATGCCATCCCGGTGAACCCCTCGGGACAGGAGCAGGAGAATCCACCGACCAGGTTATGACACGTTCCTCCGTTGTGGCACGGTGTGGGCTGACACTCATCGATGTCCGTCTCACAGAGAGCTCCGGTGTATCCGGGTCTGCAGTCGCAGGCGTATGGCTTCAGAGGACCATTTGACACGAGGATGACCGGGACGCTTTCCTCCGTCTTCATGACCGGCTCCACAGCCAGACGTCGTTTACAGCGGCCTCCGTTCTGACACGGATTGCGCGTACATGGGTCATAATCCACTGAATCAATCTGAACTCCAGTTTGTCTGTGGAGAATCTCTCTGATGCTCTGGAAGAAGGTGGCCACTCCGCTGGGATTGACGTACTGTCCGTGACTTCTCTTGACCGCTGTCATGAGGAAAGTGCTGTTGTTGAGTTCAAACAGACCGTAGATGTGAACTCCAGTGCCCAGACCGGCCAGCTGAGAGTTGGCGATGCGTGAGAAGCTGAGGTAGTGATTGGTCAGAAAGTCAGCGGCGCTTTGAGGCGCCAGTCGGATGAGAATGCTGTTGTCCACCGTGGCATTGTTAAAGGCGATGAAGAAAACGCGCACGTAACTGTTAACAGCCTCGTGAACGCCGTCGCTGCTGCGCACCGTTAAATCAAAGGTGCCGTCCGTGGAGCGAGCCACCGATTTGAGGTCACAGGTTCCTGCGGGAATGTTGAAAATAGAAGGTGCCGATGCAGTCAGAGAACAGTGAAACGTGTCCTGTACATCTGGATCCTGCGGCTTCACCACCCCCAGAAATCCTCCAGGGAACAGATTTCCAAAGTAATGGACGTAGATTTCAACAGAGCGAGACTCGGAGGGATTATCATTCTGATCGTTGACTTTCACGTGAACAGTTCCTGTGGAGGACATCTGAGGAACACCCGAGTCTTTAATCACAACAGACAGATAGAAATCACTGATGTGCTCGCGGTCGATCTCTCGGCTTGTGCTCAGCTCTCCTGACAGGCTCAGACTGAAGTAAGAGGAGGTGGTGCTGATGAGACTGTAGGAGAACGGGCCTCGATTTGGAGCGAGGTCAGGATCAGAAGAGCTGAGAGTCATGACGGGTGTTCCCGCTCTCTGGTTCTCCATCACCTCTCCAGTTGTGCTCAGTAACGTGGGTCCGTTATCATTAATGTCCTCCAGGGTTACAATTAAAGTGGCAGTCCCGGTGGCGGCCGGAGAACCAGAGTCCACGGCCAGAAGAGTGAGATTGTACACTGGAATGCTTTCTCGGTCCAGTTCTGCGGCCACAGACACCTGTCCCGTCTGAGGGTTTATACTGAACGTGTTTCTGTCGCTGTTAGAAGCGATGCCGTAAGTGAATCTGCTCCAGCTGGGGACCGAATCTGAATCCTCGGCGCTGACAAACGTCACCAGACCTCCAGGAGCCCGTCCTTCATTCACCTAACATCATAAAGCTCTTGAGTGAATACAGGAGGATCATTTCGCAGTCCAGACCTGTATATTACGCAACACTTCCAATCATACTGCTTTCCCCCCTCTTGGGTGGGAACAAAACCAC
>VCII01000407.1:0-57802 GCA_006030095.1 Triplophysa siluroides | reverse complement strand
ACTTGGTCAAGAGAGACCCCAACATTTTGAATGATTGTGTATAAAAATATGCATTCAAAGAGTTTCTCTTACCTTGATTTGCGGATACAGGGTTCAATCAGAAGATGAACAGCAGGTGAAGAAAATGATGGCAGGAGCGACATGGAAAAGAAGAAAAAAAGATTTGATTAGACTATTGCAGCAACAAACGTGTGTGGAACCCCTCAGATACTTACCAAAAATCACACCATAATAAGATCTCTAACACACTTAAACAAGGACAGAAATACACATGTAAAACGAGAAAAGGAGGAGAACATGGTCGAGAGAAATCAATGTGTTCAGAAAAATCAAGCACCCTTGATGAACAGGAGATACTGTATATTCATTGATCACATATGAATAATTCACACATCCTCCATCCCACACACACAGCCTCAAAGAGATGGAAATGTTGTTTTTTGATAAACAAAAATGTAGTATAATCATACAAATATTTTGTAAATAAACAGCATAACATAAATATGGGGGAAACATTTGACCAGTAACATAACTCCAGCTTTAATAGATATACCCTTGATTTTGACAACACAGTACACACACTGTTCTCCCTTCCCCCATCACATTAACCCAGAATGTACAGCCAATACATTCCAACATCCATGACAGGGGTGACAAACCCTTTAAGCAGTATCTCACTACATCACATCCAAACCGGAACCTTTCACTGCCCCCCTGTGGACTCAAGCATAATGGTACAACCCTGCCTGTGAGTCAGCTTGTTGCCGTGGCAACACCATCCCACCAAGGGATAAAAACAGGCCACAAGCCGAAGAAAGCAATGAGGAGAGAAAGCAGAAGTATATATGTGAAGATGTACGGAATATGCAAATCATATTTATCCTCTACAAACAAAGAGACCAAATAAACACATATGTACTGTTAAAAGCAGAACATGTCACAGAACAAAGACAGAAATATCCTCTGTCTGTGACTGGCATTCATTTAGATTTTAAGTGATGTAACGCTTAACCGTTTTGGTGCGTTTCTCCCATTTGCCGATTTGGCACATCCACATCAGAAAGTGCAGGAGAGGGGGAGGTGCAGGAGGAGAGGGGGAGGGGAAAGAGGAGAGACGGATGGAAGGAAATAGGAGAGAACAGCTTCTCTTGTATAGACTGCAGACAGTACTTCATTCCACAATACAGAGTTACAAACCATAGATAAACCAATACAATGCTAGATTACTGGCCCAGAAATGATTAACAAAAGCCAACCAGAAAGATAAAGGTGCCAACGTACATGCTACACAAATGGGAGATTCTCACGAAATCCTGGTTTAAGATGTCCAACATGATTTTCTCAAAAACACGTGTATCAACAAATTTTATGTTCATTTAAAACAAGATATGACATGTTTTAAGGCATTCATTTCAAAACTTTTACTGACAGTTTAACACAATTTTATTTTTTCAATTTTTTACAAAAAAGGCCTTAAAAATTCTCATTACCGTAACCATTTAAAACTGTCAATCTCATAGCATGTTTGGCTAAAAACAAGCAACACAATGAAGCCTTAGCAAGTTTTATTAATCATACATCATAAGAATCATATTTTACTAGAATAGTATACAGGTATAATATCTTTAAATGTGGAAGACTACCTGTATCGATAATGAGAAGGGAAAAAGTAATCTACATGACAAGAGAATATAAAGATTTTAACTAGAAAAATATAAAGTGATTTGTTAACTTCTTAGTCATTTGAAAAGGACTAGAAGATGCGTTTCTTCACATAATATCAAACTTAATGTAAATATATTTGTATGTCTTTAAAAAAACGTTACAGAGGATGAGAATATCAGTCCTGAGCACTTCTTTCTTCCACTATTTCTTCATTTTTATTATACATGATTATTCTATCAATCATTTTATTGGTATTTTAAAACAACTATTAGAACATCCCATTGTTTTTTCAAAATATTTAAATGTGACTATTACAACATATAATGCACAAATCGCGTTACAGTTATGAGAATTACAGCATAAAAAGCAATGAAATGCATTAATAATTAATTCCTATATTCCTAAAATTATGTTTTGTCCAAGGTAGAGAACACAAATATCTTTATTGTGATAGTTTTTTGTGTTACCGAATTGTATGTTTTATAATTCAAATCTTTACCTCCATGATGTTTCAGCGGTTTCGTGAGAATCACCCAAATATATCATGACACATTACAGTAAAACACACGACACAAGCCGTCCTGAAGATGTAAGAGCCATTCGTTGACAATTTTTTATTAAGTTTGAACCTATTTTTATTAACATTTGCATAAATCCTCCATCTAAACCTTTGTTAGGTAAGCATAAACAAATATAGTACAAACAAGCAAGTAGTATGAATAAAATGGTTTTGAGTGTGTGTGTTTACTGTCTGTCTGAGAGAACAGGTCACTGCACGTGTGTGTGTGTCACACTGGCCTTGATAAACCCAGTTTAATCCCTTCAGAGGATCAACATGCCGCATGACCACAACGGGGACAATAACGCACATAAAACAATACATACAAACTAACAAAGAAGCCCACACCACCACGCTGGTGTATCACATCTGATTCATCTGTGTGTGAGAGGGACTCGAGTCAAAACCATCACGTCAGTCCATGAATCAGTGATCACCATCCTGCATTAATCTGCTATGAGACTCAAATTTGTGCACAGAGCTCAAGAGAGGGGATTTCCTAAGGGCTAAAGGACTAAAGACTTGAGAGAGAAGCAGGAAAAACAGAAGATTAATCAGAAACTTTTGCATTAGGCAACATAAATTAATTTACAGAACCCCGCTTTTTACCAGAGCATGTCGCATGGCTTCCTATTCTTAAACCTTTTACACCAGACACTTAGCATATTCACTATAGCGTAAGCATGTTAATCTTTTGATGGACTTATCATTAGCACCAAAGACTTTAAGACAGCAGCAATTCATCAATGAAGAACGCTTTGAAGTGAGAAAGTTAATTTCAGGTTATGGGTGAGGACAACAAAGTTCAGTAGCGTGTGGATTTATGATGTACATTAAAACATGTGCACATCAGTGCAGGAACTGAAGATTAGAGAAATTGAGGCCACATGTGAAAAGTCGAGGGTTCACACGGTCACAAGCTAGAAAAACACACACACACACAATCAATAAAGATTTGTCTCTTCATCGTTTCAGCTAAACGCGCATGACTCATACATGCATGTGTATATTGAACAACTCCATACAGATACCAAAAATGAAACAAAATGATGAGATGATGAGTGGGTACAGTTCTAATTGACAGAAACATGATATTAGAAAATTATGTTTAAACGTTCTGCGTAAACAAAAAGTGGCATATCCTGTGACACACAATGTGCGCTGCTAAAATCAGTGTTTGCTTTTTCATTAAAGTGAACGACATCCACATGTCTTCAGCCTTTAATGAGACTCAGTCAGATATAAAAACATCAGCATATAAAGCTCATAATGAGTCTATAAAGAGATACCTGTGGGGCTGAGAAACTCAAAATACAAGCTACTGGTTGATCTACATTTACACAAACCATCTCTCTTCCGTTATATGGAACAATTTCCGAGCCTCTCACGATTGTGAAACTGGTGTACAAGCAAAATTCTGCAATCAAAAGGCCAGACCCATCTGCATTCACTGAAATACACAAACGATGCTCTTGAAAACATCCTCAGATACTGCCGGGTATGCAAAAATACAAAAAGATTTTTACATTTCATTAATAAATTGTTATGTTAAAATAGATGCACTACATTGGTTGTCTCATGCCTTTGAATCTAACTGTATATCAATTATTACAATCTCACAACACGGGAGAAAATCATATCACTCATCTACAGGCCTATCCATCCTCCTCCTCCGTTCTGCATTCATGCACTTCAGTCATTCTCTCAGTTACTGATTCGTCTGAATGCGTGTTATGTTCTGAATCTCTGTTTTGACTTCAGTCACAGGGCTGCACAGATAGAGGGATACAACCGTTCTGTTCAAAATGGCTGCCAGCATCGCAGCAGTGGTTTCACATGTAGTCTAGATATTCTGCGTGCATGCTGTGACTGTCTCTAAATCAATAATCCATACACATGTCTGGTTGGCATTACATATTTGCCTTTTCTACCTTATTTGTGTGTTTCAGAATGTTCAGGATGTGTGTGGAGCAGAACGTGGGTCAATGAGCAAAACTGTGCTGAATTTCTGCAGCATCATCCTCCACTGAACATCAAATCTCTCCATATCTGATGTCCTGTCCATTAGCACTGTTTGGCTATCACATGAGTTTGCTGCATTATTCCCCCCCTGCTGCTCCTCCCCCTATGCATTAGTCTGTGAGATCAGATTTACACTTCTCCTCCCGAAAATCAAATGCCACATTCTACACAGGATTACAGGGTTAGAGGGTTGAACGATGTTATTACCTGACTTTAAATCTCACTGCCAACAAAAAAAAGTCTAATAAATATGAATAAACAGTCATCCAAAAATATTTGGACCTTTAAGGCACTAAAATGTCTGAATGTCACTGCATTCAGTAGTGCAATGGTCCCTGAAATGGTATATTTTAACATAAAAAGTCATAAATACCTTTATGTTAAAACTAAAACATGTTAAAACCACATAAAATCACATTCACTTCACTTGCTTGAATCATTGCAAAAAAAATCAGAAGTGAAAGCTCTAGCTGCATTGCTTGCAGATAGCACTGGTTTTTATGTTTTTCACCAATGCACATTCAGCAATATTAAATGTATCCAAAGTATACTGTTTCAGGCCACTGTAAGCATATCTGCAAAAGATCCTTAAGAAAAAAGCTAAGTAAACATCAGCTAGAATTCACCTCACCTCTGCACTAACATCCAGTCCTTCTGTGTTCCTGTTATGTTTGGGCACCGTCCTCGTGCCACTCAAATCAACGTTTAAAACACTTTGGCTGGCGGGCCGCAAGAACTTCAGATCACTCTTTCTGGAGTCAGTTGTGCCACACAAATCATAATTGTACACGTGCTGTAAAGTTCCTGTGCCCCCTACGTCTGCGTAAAGGGGCGGATAATACGGAATTACTGGAAGATTCGCGCCAGATTTGAAAAACATCCGCTCGCGTCTCCATCTGTAGCACTTGACTGACAGTATGGCGATGATAGACACGATAAAGAGAAACGAAACTACAGCCAGAGCCAAGACTAGATAAAAAGTCAGGTTGTCGTTGTATTCCTTGTCGTGCGTAAAGTCAGTGAACTCCGAGAGCACTTCAGGGAAGCTGTCCGCCAGCGCCACGTTAACATTGACTGTAGCTGAACGAGAGGGCTGTCCGTTGTCCTCCACTACAACAGTGAGTCTTTGTCTTACAGCATCTTTATCTGTCACTTGTCGCACAGTTCTTATTTCTCCATTCTGTAAACCCACTTCAAACAGCGCCCTGTCTGTGGCTTTCTGCAGTTTATATGAGAGCCAGGCATTCTGTCCAGAGTCCACATCAACAGCGACCACTTTAGTGACCAGATAACCCACATCAGCCGAACGAGGCACTATTTCAGCCACCACAGAACCACCAGACTGGACCGGATACAGAACCTGAGGCGCGTTGTCATTCTGGTCCTGAATTATTATTTTTACACTCACGTTGCTGCTGAGAGGAGGTGAGCCTCCGTCTTGTGCTTTCACTATGATCGTAAATGATTTTAATTGCTCGTAATCAAAGGATTTCGTTGCATAAACGGCTCCACTATCAGAGTTAATAGAAACTAAGGATGAAACTGGTGTGCCATTCAAATCGTTTTCAGAAATAAAGTAGGAGACCCGCGCGTTTGCACCCAAATCTGCGTCGTGCGCTTTTACTGAACAAAGATAGAGATGGGGAATTATTCTCCATCACATTCGCATTATATAATTCCTGCTCAAACTGAGGTGCGTGATCATTTACATCGGTGATCTTGACGTTCAGCGTCTTTTTACTAAACAAAGGCGGACGGCCACTGTCTGTAGCTGTTACGGTGATGTTATATTCTCCTGTATCCTCTCTGTCCAGCTCGGAGTCAGTGACTAAACTGTAATAATTACTCAAAGAGGAGTCGATTTTGAATGGGAGGCTTCTGTCGATGGAACAGATAACCTTTCCATTTTCTTCAGAGTCGCTATCTAGTATATTTATCATAGCTACAACGGTACCAGGCGGTGAATTTTCGGGTATTGCATTTGAAAAGGACATGAGCGTCATTTTTGGTGCATTATCATTTACGTCTGTAACCTCGACTATCACATCAGAGGAGTCAGATAAACCCCCTCGATCTTTAGCTTGAATTTTAAACTCATAATAGGAGATTCTTCAAAATCGAGGTCACCAATCAGCCTTATTTCACCACTGGAGGGATCGACAGAGAACAAGTCTCGAATTTTTGGAGTGGTGTGTTCGACATAATAACCAATTTGTCCATTTGAGATTGTATCTGCATCAGTTGCATTGACCATAACCAGTAACGATCCCTTTGCAGTGTTTTCGGGTACAGATATTCTGTATGTGTCCTTTTGCAACACAGGTGCGTTATCATTTATATCTAAAACAATAACATGGATTTTTACCGTGCCGGATCGTTTGGGGTTTCCTCCGTCTGTTGCAGTTATGGTTAAATACAAATGTTCCTGTTTTTCTCTGTCTAAAGGCGTTTGCAAAACAAGCTCGACGTTTTTACCGCTGCCTGATCGACTTTGTGTCTTTAAAGTAAAATGATTCGTCGGGTGAACTGAGTAACTTTGAATACTATTAATGCCAACGTCAGGATCAACTGCGCTGTCCACGGTAAAGCGCGCTCCGGTTGAAGCAGACTCGCTGATCTCTAATGTAATTTCACCTCTTGGAAATGCAGGACTGTTGTCGTTAACATCTAGTATTTCTACGGTGATGCGATAGAGCTCGATAGGATTTTCTAAGATGACTTCAAAGCTCAGGCTGCATGCAGATGCAGCACCAGCGCACAAAAGCTCCCGGTCAATTCTCTCCTTAATGACGATGTGCCCCTTTTCTCGGTCCAGCTCGACATATTCCCGGCCACCGGCTGAAAAGATTCGTGCTTTACCCGTCGTCAGCCTTTTAGGATCAAGACCCAGATCTTTAATGATATCTCCGACGAATGAGCCAGGCGCCATCTCCTCTGGCACGGAATAACGGACCTGCCCGTACACGCCATAGATGAAATGTCCACAGAACAGTAGCACACACGATTGCCATACATAATTACAATTCGGTCTTTTCATGCTGAACGTCGATTTTTTTCTCTTAAAAATTATATAAAAAAGTCTTTAAATATATAATTTTGAAGCACGATAATTGAGCTAAAGCAAGGGTATAGTTAGAGGCGTCATTCAGATGTTGCTGTGCGTATCCTTTTGTAGAGGTTTACAACCCTTACATGCGCGAATGGTCTGGAAAGGCGAAGGCGTGTATCATGAATTAAACCAGAAATATCAACCCCATCAAACAACAGCGACGCTTAGGGTTCAGTTTTAGAACGGCAATATACTTTTCCAGTGTGCGTTTTGGCAATATGATATTCCAATGTCCAATGTGTTCCTGTAGCTCAATTGTGAGAGCTATTCCTTAGCAGCGCAAATGTCAGGAGTTAGAGTCTCATTGATCACACACATACATATCATTTTAAATACAAATGAACTGCAAGTCGCTTTGGATAAAGGGGACTGTCTGAAATGTATGTGTGTATTTAAAAAGGTTTTAACTCAAAATGCCGCATTAAAAAGTACAAATAATACAACTAATGCGTGCGTGTCAGTGCCACAAACTCATCTAATGTGTCTCACCTCTCTGCATATGTCTTTATTCTCCTGCATGTATTGCAGTGTCTGCGTTCCTCCTGCGTCCAGACTAACGATGCTCTCACTGCAGGGCCGCACATATTTTAGGTCACTATTTCTGGAGTCAGATGTTCCGCACATCTCGTAATTAAACACTTGCTTTAATGTCCCTGTTCCATCTGCGTAAAGGGGCGGATAATACGGAATAACTGGAAGATTCGCTCCAGATTCGTAAAACATCCGCTCGCGTCTCCATCTGTAGCACTTGACTGACAGTATGGCGATGATAGACACGATAAAGAGAAACGAAACGACAGCCAGAGCCAAGACTAGATAAAAAGTCAGGTTGTCGTTGTATTCCTTGTCGTGCGTAAAGTCAGTGAACTCCGAGAGCACTTCAGGGAAGCTGTCCGCCAGCGCCACGTTAACATTGACTGTAGCTGAACGAGAGGGCTGCCCGTTGTCCTCCACTACAACAGTGAGTCTTTGTTTCACAGCATCTTTATCTGTCACCTGGCGCACAGTTCTTATTTCTCCATTCTGTAAGCCCACTTCAAACAGCGCCCTGTCTGTGGCTTTCTGCAGTTTATATGAGAGCCAGGCATTCTGTCCAGAGTCCACATCAACAGCGACCACTTTAGTGACCAGATAACCCACATCAGCAGAACGAGGCACTATTTCAGCCACCACAGCACCACCAGACTGGACCGGATACAGAACCTGAGGCGCGTTGTCATTCTGATCCTGAATGATTATTTTCACGCTAAAGTTGCTTCTCAGTGGAGGGTTTCCTCCGTCTTGCGCTTTTACGCGGATGCTAAATTCTTTTGTTTGCTCATAATCGAAAGATCGCACTGCATTAATTTCTCCGCTCTCTGCATTTACTGAAATATAAGTTGAAGCAGAAACGCCATTCACAAGAATATCCTCTAAAAAATATGAAACTCGTGCATTATTACCGGAATCTTTGTCATGCGCTTTAACAGATAAAACTGAAACTCCGGGTGAATTATTTTCCATCACATATGCGGCGTATGACTGACGATGAAAAGCAGGGGCGTTGTCATTGATATCAGATATTTTAAGATTTAAGGTTTTACTAGTGGAAAAAGAGGGTGAGCCTTCATCGGTAGCAGTTATTGTTATATTATATTCAGATATTTTCTCACGGTCTAAAAGTTCGTCAGTAACCAACGTGTAGAAATTTGCGGAGGATGGTTTGATGCGAAAAGGCAAATCTGAATTCACGGAGCATTTTATTTGGCCGTTTTTACCAGAGTCTGTATCTTTAATGTTGAGCATTGCAATCATCGTGTCAGGAGCGCAGTTTTCTGGAATGGGGCTCGAAAATGATATAACGCTGATGACAGGTGCGTTGTCATTAACGTCAGTCAATTCAATGAGTACCTTACTATTGTCTGTTAGTCCACCCTTATCCATTGCCTCAAGATTCAGTTCATATTGTTTTGACCTTTCAAAGTCCAACAGCCCGTTAACGTAAATGTTTCCACTGTTAGAATCAATTCTAAAAAGGTCTAAATCTTTCCCAGAGCTCTGCGAAAACGAATAAGTCACTTCACCATACGATCCTTTGTCTTTATCTGTAGCACTTACAGTTAACACCACTGTGCCTATCGGTGCATTTTCTTCTAAAGAAATTCTGTACACGGACTGGCTAAAATGCGGGTGTATTGTCATTTGCATCAATTACCGTGACGCTAATCTTAACTGTTCCGGATTTTTGAGGGCTTCCTCCGTCAAATGCTGTCAATGTTAATTTAAGTTCCTCCTCTTGCTCTCTATCTAATGGCGACTGCAACACCATCTCAACATATTTTGTACCATCAGAACGCGACAGTTCTTTCAATGTAAAATAATTAGTTGTGGTCAGAGTATATTTCTGAAGCGCATTCAAACCCACATCAGGATCGTGAGAGCTGTCTAAGGAAAAGCGAGCTCCGGGGACCGCCAGCTCGCTTATCTGAAAGTGTATCTCTTTTCTAGTAAAAACAGGAGCATGGTCATTTATATCTAATATTTCTACATCGATTCTGTGCAGCTCCATTGGGTTTTCTAGAATGATCTGAAAATGCAAGGAGCAGGGAGACACTTGCGCACACAGCTCCTCTCTATCTATCGTCTCTTTCACTATTAGAGTCCCTTTATCCACATTCAGACCGATGTACTCACGACTGTCCTCCGTAAAGATCCGCGCTCGACCAGATTTCAGTCTTTTAATATCCAAACCAAGATCCTGAACAATATTTCCAACTAATGAGCCCTTTGTCATCTCTTCTGGAATAGAATAACGGACCTGCCCGTGCGCAACTGCCATGACAAAGATGCACAGCATTAGATGCTGCATTAGCCATGATGCAATCCATGTCGAATATGCCACTCGTAGGTATTTAATAAAACAAAGATGGAACATATTCCAATCTTCTATTCTAAAACAAAATATTTGGCAAAAACTTAAACAAAACAAAAGTTGAAATACATAAAACCTGTCAAAATACAGGACGTTTAAGTGTCGATGCGTCCGTACACAAAGAGGCCGTCTGAAAAGAAAGAGATATTCTGCAAGACTATGATGTCAGAAACTGGAGGAGGATCTAAAACAAGCATTTCATTTTAAACGTGCACACACTGACCAACAGCGGCACTTAGAGCATCAGAGAAATATTACAGTGAAAAAAAAAATGTGACAAAGGGGAAAATATGATTAAGAGTAAATATAAAATATTGTTGAAATGACGTGAGAAAAAAAACTATGCAGCTTTTTCATGAAATATCAATAAACATATGGTTTGAACAGCTATCACTGAAGGAATACTGAAGAGTGAATTTTATAATCCAATCTCACCTGATCAAAAGAATCATCACTATTCAGTTTTTCTCTCTGCGCATTCGTGAGTGTCTGTGTTCCACTGGTGTTCAGACTAATGATGCTCTCACTGTAAGGTCTGACGTATTTCAGATCACTCTTTCGAGAGTCAGTGGTTCTGCAAACATCATAATTGTACACGTGCTGTAAAGTTCCTGTGCATCCTACGTCTGCGTAAAGGGGCGGATAATACGGAATAACTGGAAGATTCGCTTCAGATTTGTAAAACGTTCGCTCGCGTCTCCATCTGTAGCACTTGACTGACAGTATGGCGATGATAGAGACAATGAAGAGGAACGAAACTACAGCCAGAGCCAAGACTAGATAAAAAGTCAGGTTGTCGTTGTATTCTTTGTCGTGCGTAAAGTCAGTGAACTCCGAGAGCACTTCTGGGAAGCTGTCCGCCAGCGCCACGTTAACATTGACTGTAGCTGAACGAGAGGGCTGTCCGTTGTCCTCCACTACAACAGTGAGTCTTTGTTTCACAGCATCTTTATCTGTCACTTGTCGCACAGTTCTTATTTCTCCATTCTGTAAGCCCACTTCAAACAGCGCCCTGTCTGTGGCTTTCTGCAGTTTATATGAGAGCCAGGCATTCTGTCCAGAGTCCACATCAACGGCGACCACTTTAGTGACCAGATAACCCACATCAGCCGAACGAGGCACTATTTCAGCCACCACAGAACCACCAGACTGGACCGGATACAGAACCTGAGGCGCGTTGTCATTCTGATCCTGAATTATTATTTTAACACTCACGTTGCTACTCAGTGGAGGGTTTCCTCCGTCTTGCGCTTTTACGCGGATGGTAAATTCTTTTGTTTGCTCATAATCAAAGGAACGAACTGCAATAATTTCTCCGCTCTCTGCATTCACTGAAATATAAGTTGAAGCAGATATGCCATTCAGAAAAATATCCTCTAGAAAATATGAAATGCGCGCATTATTACCAGAGTCTTTGTCATGCGCTTTAACAGATAAAATTGAGACTCCTGGTGAATTATTTTCCATCACATATGAGGTGTATGACTGACGCTGAAAAACAGGGGCGTTGTCATTGACATCAGAGATTTTTAGATTTAAAGTTGTATTAGTAGAAAAAGCGGGTGAGCCTTCATCAGTAGCAGTAATTGTTATATAATATTCAGATATTCTTTCACGGTCTAATAATTGATCCGTCGTGAGACTATAAAAATTTGTAGCGGATGACTTTATTTTGAAAGGTAAATGTGGAGCAATGGAACATTTAACCTGTCCGTTTCTTTCTGTATCTACGTCTTTGACATTCACCATCGCTATTACAGTGTCTGGTGACGCGTCCTCAGGAATTGAATTAGAAAATGACATCAAGCTAATTACAGGAGCATTGTCATTTACATCAGTCATTTCAACAAGCACTTTACACGTGTCTGTTAAACCACCTTTATCAGTAGCTTCTATGTCTAACTCGTGGTATTTGGATATTTCGAAATCTAAATTACCTTTAACTATGATCTCGCCGCTGGAAGGGTCGATATCGAAAATACTTGAAACACTGTGACTGCTCTGAGAAAAAGAATATTGAATGTCACCATTTGTTCCCTCATCTGCGTCTGTGGCAGACACGGTTATTATAAGAGAGCCCAGTGGAGTGTTTTCGGGCAGACTGACCCGATAGACAGATTGTGTGAATGACGGGGCGTTGTCGTTTGCATCAAGAACAATAATATTAATCTTAATGGCACCAGATTTTGGAGGACTGCCTCCATCATATGCGGTCAAAATCAATTTGTGCTCACTTTGTTTCTCTCTGTCTAAAGGCGTTTGGAGAACCAACTCTATATATTTAGTTCCATCAGGTCGAGACAATGATTTCAATGTGAAATGATCGCTGGGATTAAGTTTATACGTCTGGAGTGAATTTAGACCTACATCAGGATCTTTAGCGCTTTCCAAAGAGTATCGAGCTCCAGGAATGGCTGATTCACTGATTTGAAAATTAATATCCTTCTTAGTGAACAGAGGAGAATTATCATTGATATCTAATATTTCTACATCGATTCTATGAAGCTCCATTGGGCTGTCCAAAATTATTTGAAAATGTAAGGAGCAGGGAGATTTGTGCGCGCACAGCTCCTCTCTATCTATCCTCTCTCTCACTATCAGAGTTCCTTTATCCACATTCAGACCGATGTACTCACGACTGTCCTCCGTAAAGATCCGCGCTCGACCAGACTTCAGTCTCTTAATATCCAAACCGAGATCCTGAACGATATTTCCTACCAGCGAGCCTTTTGTCATTTCCTCTGGAATAGAATAACGGACCTGCCCGTGCGCAACGGCCATAACAAAGACGCACAGCACCAGATGCTGCATTAGCCTTGATGCAATCCATGTCGAAGATGCGCGTTTTCGGGAATTAAAAGAAAAAAGACTAAACATTTTTCGGATAATCTATCACACTCCAGAAGTAAGGTTACAATCAGAAAAGCGGAAACCAAAAAGCTTCGTTAAAAAATATAAGCACTGACTATCTCATGCATGCTGTAGCTAGTAGAAAGAGACCGTATGAAATGAACGGGATATTCTGCAGACTGTATAACGTCAGAAAACGAAGGAGGGTCTAAAACAACGTTAAAAACTGACCAACAGCGGCACTTAGAGCACCACAGTAAGATTACATAGAAATACTTTAAAGAACCATATCTAATAACAACGCACTTTGTATCAACATACTTTTACCGAAATATAATAATAATAAAAAAGAAAATGTATGACAAAAATAGGTCTCAATGCTTACATAACGTATGCGTTACAGCATAATAATGTTGATGTTTTAAGACAATCCAGGAAACACCTCATGAATTTGGTTAAAAAATGTGCAGAGCTGTAATATAGAGAAAGTATTGCCAGTGCGAAGCTGCTCAAATTTAGGATTTCTTTAACGTGTTTGGCCATTAAAAAAATCACATGCTCTAGTTCGTTGTACTGCATGTAAACACTTTGACTATAAATAATAAATACAGCATAAATCATGTCAACTTTACATAACCACTGCAACAACATTACATCATGTAACAACATAAAAATTGTGTATTATTTAGAACCTATAGGCGAATTTGCCTTTAATCGGTGCTATTGTTGCGTGAAACAACCTGTTTATTTTTAACTGTACTTCTATCAGAATATTTCAGTTACCATCACACTTCAATTACCATTTTACTTTCTTTCAGTTGTCTGCCATCATTTCAAGCCCAATCCTAACACAGCCACGATCCTAAAAACTTAATATAACTTAAATAATTAAGCGTCCTAATGTTAGTTACCAAATATCATCCTGTAGGATACTAATTTACGAAATATGCAACAATTTTAAAGTATAATTCATGGAATACAAAACCGTTGTGTGTTTATCAACCGTAAATGTATACTTTTTTCTTTTTAAAAAACACAACAAATCTAAAAACAACAACATTAAAAGCACAGTTAAAAGACAAAACCATAATCACTCATCCAATCTCACCGGATCAAGGGATTCGTCATTAACCATTTTCTCTCTCTGCACATGCGTAAGTGTCTGTGTTCCACTGGTGTCCAGACTAATGATGCTCTCACTGTAAGGTCTGACGTATTTCAGATCACTCTTTCTGGAGTCAGTGGTTCTGCAAACATCATAATTGTACACGTGCTGTAATGTTCCTGTGCCCCCTACGTCTGCGTAAAGGGGCGGATAATACGGAATAACTGGAAGATTCGCTCCAGATTTGTAAAACATCCGCTCGCGTCTCCATCTGTAGCACTTGACTGACAGTATGGCGATGATAGACACGATAAAGAGAAACGAAACCACAGCCAGAGCCAAGACTAGATAAAAAGTCAGGTTGTCGTTGTATTCCTTGTCGTGCGTAAAGTCAGTGAACTCCGAGAGCACTTCTGGGAAGCTGTCCGCCAGCGCCACGTTAACATTGACTGTAGCTGAACGAGAGGGCTGTCCGTTGTCCTCCACTACAACAGTGAGTCTTTGTTTCACAGCATCTTTATCTGTCACTTGTGTTTCACAGTTCTTATTTCTCCATTCTGTAAAACCCACTTCAAACAGCGCCCTGTCTGTGGCTTTCTGCAGTTTATATGAGAGCCAGGCATTCTGTCCAGAGTCCACATCAACAGCGACCACTTTAGTGACCAGATAACCCACATCTGCAGAACGAGGCACTATTTCAGCCACCACAGCACCACCAGACTGGACCGGATACAGAACCTGAGGCGCGTTGTCATTCTGATCCTGAATGATTATTTTAACACTCACGTTGCTACTCAGTGGAGGGTTTCCTCCGTCTTGCGCTTTTACGCGGATGTTAAATTCTTTTGTTTGCTCATAATCGAAAGAACGAACAGCGATCATTTCTCCGCTCTCAGCATTCACTGAAACATACGTCGAAGCAGAAACGCCGTTCACAAGAACGTCCTCAAGAAAATATGAAACGCGCGCATTATTACCAGAGTCTTTGTCATGCGCTCTAACAGATAAAACTGAGACTCCTGGTGAATTATTTTCCATCACATATGCGGTGTAAGACTGACTCTGAAAAACAGGGGCGTTGTCATTGACATCAGATATTTTAAGATTTAATGTTTTATTCGTAGAGAAAGAGGGCGAGCCTTCATCAGTAGCTATTATTGTAATGTTATATTCAGATATTTTCTCACGATCTAAAAGCTCATCAGTGATCAACGTGTAGAAGTTTGAGGCTGATTGTCTGATTCGGAAAGGCAATCTAGGATTTATTAAACATCTCACTTTTCCATTTTTCCCCGAATCTAAGTCTTTGACATTCAGCATCGCTATTACTGTCTCTGGGGCTGAATTTTCTGGCAAAGGGTTAGAGAAAGAAATTAAATTAATTACAGGAGCATTATCATTTACATCTGTAACTTCCACCATCACTTTGGCAGTATCTGTTAAACCACCACGGTCTGTCGCTACCACATTCAATTCATATTTCTTGTTTTTTTCGAAGTCTAGAATACCAGTGACTATTATATCACCACTGGTTGGATCAATTGTAAAAATATCAATGACACTACTACTGCTTTCCGAGAATGAATACGTCACGTCTTTATTTGTTCCCTGATCTGCGTCAGTTGCACTAACCTTTAAGACCACTGAACCTTTTGCTGCGTTCTCAGCGACAAGTACTGTATATACAGACTGAGTAAAATAGGCGCGTTGTCATTTGCATCTAAAACTATAACGTTAATCTTTAAAGTACCAGTTTTTGGGGGGTTTCCACCATCAAACGCTGTTAAAATCAGATTATACTCCGCCTGTTTTTCTCTGTCTAATGGTCTTTGCAAGACCATTTCCACATATTTGGTACCGTCGGTGTGAGACAATGTTTTAATGATAAAATGGTCGTTTGGATTAAGTTTATACGTCTGGAGTGAATTTAGACCTACATCAGGATCTTTAGCGCTTTCCAAAGAGTATCGAGCTCCAGGAACGGCTGATTCACTGATTTGAAAATTAATATCCTTCTTAGTGAACAGAGGAGAATTATCATTGACATCTAATATTTCTACATCGATTCTATGCAGCTCCATGGGATTTTCTATAATAATCTGAAAATGTAAAGAACAGGGAGATATTTCCGCGCACAGCTCCTCTCTATCTATTCGCTCTTTCACTACCAGAGTCCCTTTATCCACATTCAGACCGATGTACTCACGACTGTTCTCCGTAAAGATGCGCGCTCGGCCAGATTTCAGTCTCTTAACATCCAAACCAAGATCCTGAACAATATTTCCTACTAGCGAGCCTTTTGTCATCTCCTCTGGGATAGAATAACGGACCTGCCCGTGCGCAACGGCCATGACAAAGACGCACAGCACCAGATGCTGCATTAGCCACGATGCAATCCGGGTCGAAGATGCACATCTTCGGGAATTAAAAGAACAAAGACTAAACATTTTGAAATAATCTATCACACTCCAGAGGTAAGGTTAAAAACCAGAGAGGTGGAAACCATAAAGCGTCATCCGAAAATATAGGCGGAGAATGTTTTGAGCGCGCAGTAGTAGAACACCGACTGAAATGAAAGAGATATTGTGCAGACTGCATTACGTCAGACAATGAAGGAGGGTCTAAAACAGCATTAAAAACGGACCAACAGCGGCACTTATAGAGCATCACAGGAATATTACATCAAAGTATACACTTTAAAGAACGACACCTAATAATAATAATACACTTTGTATCAATATATTTTGCGCCGAGTCATCTTTAAAAAATATATATTTATGATAAAGATTGGGCTTAATTCTTAACGAATACGTTGTAGCGCAAAATAAAGGAAAATCAGCCATAATAACCCACTGAATCTCCATTTATGATCTTTGAAAACACCCCAGCTTTAAAACACCAAATGAGCAGAGCAGTAATCTGGATAAATTATTGCCACTGTGAATAAACTTAAATTTATATAATTTGTTTATCATGTTTGGCCATAACAAAACTCACATATAGGCTTAGGGCTATTCGTTATTTCAAGGTTTTAATGACGTTATTTATTCATATTTCAATATGAAAAACAGTAACAGCATTAAGTTAATTTATCTAAATCTTTAACCATAGTACATCATATTTTCTGTCAACACTACGACTACAAATAATGCGATTCTAATTTGTCATTCGTATATATCTTTTTTACATTTTAAAAACTATAACAAACCATAATAATAATTAAAAAAATAATTCAAAACACACTAAAAAACAAAACCATAATCACTCATCCGATCTCACCTGATCAAAGGGTTCGTCATTGACCAGTTTCTCTCTCTGAGCGTGTGTGAGTGTCTGTGTTCCACTGGTGTCCAGACTAATGATGCTCTCACTGTAAGGTCTGACGAATTTCAGATCACTCTTTCTGGAGTCAGTGGTTCTGCAAACATCATAATTGTACACGTGCTGTAAAGTTCCTGTGCCCCCTACGTCTGCGTAAAGGGGCGGATAATACGGAATAACTGGAAGATTCGCTCCAGATTTGTAAAACATCCGTTCGCGTCTCCATCTGTAGCACTTGACTGACAGTATGGCGATGATAGACACGATAAAGAGAAACGAAACTACAGCCAGAGCCAAGACTAGATAAAAAGTCAGGTTATCGTTGTATTCCTTGTCGTGCGTAAAGTCAGTGAACTCCGAGAGCACTTCAGGGAAGCTGTCCGCGAGCGCCACGTTAACATTGACTGTAGCTGAACGAGAGGGCTGTCCGTTGTCCTCCACTACAACAGTGAGTCTTTGTTTCACAGCATCTTTATCTGTCACCTGGCGCACAGTTCTTATTTCTCCATTCTGTAAGCCCACTTCAAACAGCGCCCTGTCTGTGGCTTTCTGCAGTTTATATGAGAGCCAGGCATTCTGTCCAGAGTCCACATCAACTGCGACCACTTTAGTGACCAGATAACCCACATCAGCCGAACGAGGCACTATTTCAGCCACCACAGAACCACCAGACTGGACCGGATACAGAACCTGAGGCGCGTTGTCATTCTGATCCTGAATTATAATTTTTACACTCACACTGCAGCTGAGAGGAGGGGAGCCTCCGTCTTGCGCTTTTACGCGGATGTTAAATTCTTTTGTTTGCTCATAATCGAAAGAACGTACAGCAATAATTTCGCCGCTCTCAGCATTCACTGAAATATACGTTGAAGCAGAGACACCATGCACAAGAATATCCTCTAGAAAATACGAAACGCGCGCATAATTACCATAATCTTTGTCATGCGCTTTAACAGATAAAACAGAGACTCCGGGTGAATTATTTTCCATTATATATGCCGTGTATGTCTGACGCTGAAAAACAGGGGCGTTGTCATTGACATCAGAGATCTTAAGATTTAAGGTTTTAATGGTAGAAAAAGACGGCGAACCCTCGTCCTTAGCTGTAATTGTTATATTATATTCTGGTGTTTTCTCACGATCTAAAAGACCATCGGTGATCAATGTGTAGATATTTTGAGAGGATGACTTTATTTTAAAAGGTATATTTGGGGCAATTAAGCATTTTACCTGGCCATTTTTTCCCGAATCTAAATCTTTTACATTCAGCATTACTATTACAGTTTCTGGTGGTGCGTCTTCAGGTATTGGGTTAGAAAATGAAATCACACTTACTATAGGAGCATTGTCGTTTACATCGGTAATGTCGATCACCACTTTACTGGAGTCAGTTAAACCACCTTTGTCAGACGCTTCAATGTTTAGCTCGAATTGCTTTGCTCTCTCGTAATCTAAATCCCCTTTGACGGTGATCTCCCCTGTATTTGTGTCAATATTAAATAAATCAAGGGCTTTTCCTGAACTACGTGAAAAAGAATATTTAATTTCACCATTTGCGCCCTGGTCCTTATCAGTGGCACTTACTTGGGCAACTAAAGCACCATTTGGTGCATTCTCAAGTAAAGCAACTCTGTACACAGGCAGGCTGAAGACTGGGGCGTTATCGTTTGCATCTATGACCAAAACACTTATCCTAACGGTGCCACTGCGCTGAAGACTGCCGCCATCAATTGCTGTAAGAGTTAATTTGTGAACCTGCTGAGTCTCTCTATCTAAAGGTGCTTGAAGAACCATTTCAACGTATTTTGAGCCATCGTTTCGCGATAACACCTTCAAAACAAAATTATCTGTTGGAATTAACATATAAGATTGAAGCGCGTTGGTGCCTGTGTCTGGATCTTGGGCGCTGTCCAATGAAAATCGAGCCCCGGGAACGGCTGATTCACTTATTTGAAAATCTATTTCTTTTCGAGCAAATATGGGAGCATGGTCATTTATATCTAATATTTCTACATCGATTCTATGCAGCTCCATTGGGTTTTCTAGAATAATCTGAAAATGTAAAGAGCATGGAGTTATCTGTGCGCACAGCTCCTCTCTATCTATTCGCTCTTTCACTACCAGAGTCCCTTTATCCACATTCAGACCGATGTACTCACGACTGTCCTCCGTAAAGATCCGCGCTCGGCCAGATTTCAGTCTCTTAACATCCAAACCAAGATCCTGAACAATATTTCCTACCAGCGAGCCTTTTGTCATTTCCTCTGGAATAGAATAACGGACCTGCCCGTGCACACCGGCAAAAACAAAGACGCACAGCACCAGATGCTGCATTAGCCACGATGCAATCGATGTCAAAGATGCGTCTCGTTGGGATTTAATAAAACAAAGACGAAACATATTGAAAATCTTAAATTTCAGTCTTCAAAAAAGTCGTAAGCCAAAAATGTTAAATAACACAAGTTTGTCCAGACATTACAGGGAAGCGCTCGTATCTGCACACAGCAAGCAAATGTCTGAAATGAGTGATATTCTGCAGACTGTATGACGTCAGAAACTGGAGGAGGATTTAAAATAAGCATTTGAACCCCCCCACACACTGACCAACAGCGGCACTTAGAGCATCTGAGAAATATTACAACAGAAATAATGGTTTGATATAAATACAAAAGTTAAATCAGCCCTGACTTTATTATTGTTTAACATAGCTAAATGTTAAATAGGAATACAATCTAAAATACAAATATTTCTATTTATTATATACATATTTGATATATTATTTTTTATAATATATTGAAAATAATAATACAAAAATTGACAAATATATAGAAAGTATAGAAAATCAATATTTAGGACCAAATAGTCGACGTCATGAGATAAAATACACAATATACATACATAACAACATGACCAACAAGACTAAATGTAAGGGTATACTAGACACAAAAAAATATACGTTTTTACTTGGTCTCACCTGATCAAAATAATCATCATTATTCAGTTCCTCTCTCTGCGCATGCGTTAGTGTCTGTGTTCCACTGGGGTCCAGACTAATTATGCTCTCACTGTAAGGTCTGACGTATTTCAGATCACTCTTTCTGGAGTCAGTGGTTCTGCAAACATCATAATTGTACACGTGCTGTAAAGTTCCTGTGCCCCCTACGTCTGCGTAAAGGGGCGGATAATACGGTATTACTGGAAGATTCGCTCCAGATTTGTAAAACATCCGCTCGCGTCTCCATCTGTAGCACTTGACTGACAGTATGGCGATGATAGACACGATAAAAAGAAACGAAACCACAGCCAGAGCCAAGACTAGATAAAATGTCAGGTTGTCGTTGTATTCCTTGTCGTGCGTAAAGTCAGTGAACTCCGAGAGCACTTCTGGGAAGCTGTCTGCCAGCGCCACGTTAACATTGACTGTAGCTGAACGAGAGGGCTGTCCGTTGTCCTCCACTACAACAGTGAGTCTTTGTTTCACAGCATCTTTATCTGTCACTTGTCGCACAGTTCTTATTTCCCCATTCTGTAAGCCCACTTCAAACAGCGCCCTGTCTGTGGCTTTCTGCAGTTTATATGAGAGCCAGGCATTCTGTCCAGAGTCCACATCAACAGCGACCACTTTAGTGACCAGATAACCCACATCAGCCGAACGAGGCACTATTTCAGCCACCACAGAACCACCAGACTGGACCGGATACAGAACCTGAGGCGCGTTGTCATTCTGATCCTGAATTATAATTTTCACACTCACGTTGCTGCTGAGAGGAGGTGAGCCTCCATCTTGCGCCTTTACGCGGAACTGGACATTTTTTAACTGCTCGTAATCGAAAGATCGCACTGCGTGTATGACTCCACTATCAGCACTGACGGACACTAACGAGGAGACGGGCACTCCGTTAACAGAGGAGTCCTCTAGTATGTAAGACACGCGAGCATTCTGATTAAAATCTGCGTCTCTGGCGCTCACTGTAAAAATTGAAAGACCCGGTGTGTTGTTTTCTTTGACAGATGCCTCATATGAGCTTTTCTTAAAGACAGGCGCGTTATCATTCACATCTGATATCTGTAAGGAGAGAGTGATGCTGCTGGAGAGAGAGGGCACGCCCTCATCAGCACACGTCACACTGATATTATACTGGGGCTCTCTTTCTCGATCTAAAAAGTTATCTGTCACCAGACTGTAAAACCCATCGGACGAAGACTGAATAACGAAAGGAACATCTCCATTCAAGTGACAATTCACTTCTCCACTTTCATTTGAGTCTACGTCTTGTATGTTCAATATTGCGATAACAGTGCCAGATTTTGAATCCTCTGATATGTGATTTGATTTTGAAATTATATTAATAGACGGACTATTGTCGTTGACATCAGTTATGTCAACAATGACCTTACATGAATCCGTATGACCGCCGCCATCACGCGCTTGAACATCAATTTGGTAATACTTATTTTTTTCGTAATCTATGCCTCCAATAAGCTTCACAACACCAATATCAGGATCTATTTCAAAAGTCTCGGTTTCCTTGTCTGCTGTACTCGCAATAGAGAACGATATTCGCCCGTTTGAACCCTGGTCTTTATCGGAAGCACTTACTGTTGTTAAAATCGTGCCTTTGGGGGAATTTTCTATGATGCTGGTTTTGTACACGGATTGTGAGCAAACAGGGGCGTTATCATTAGCATCTAAAACGGTAATATGTATCTGCATTGTGCCAGACATCCGAGGCTCGCCTCCGTCGAAAGCCGTTAAAAGTAAAGATATATGCTCATGCTTTTCACGATCTAGGGTTTTTTCAAGAACCATTTCAACGGCTTTATTTGCATCAGGAAGATTTTGAAACTTTAAAGCAAAATCATCTGCAGGCTGGAGGGAATAACTGTGCAGACCATTTCGACCCACGTCACGGTCAACAGCTCTTTCTAAAACAAATCTGGCTCCTGCTAAGGATATTTCGTTTATTTCAAATCTCATCTCAGTCTTACTAAAAATCGGCGAATTGTCATTTATGTCTGTTACCTCCACCGTAACGCGATACAATTGCATCGGGTTTTCCAAAATTATCTGTAAATGTAATGCGCAAGGCGTTGTCTGTCCGCACAGCGCCTCTCGGTCTATTTTCTCTTTGATAAGGAGGACTCCTCTGTCTTTATTCAGCTCGATGTATTCAGTGCTGTCTCCTGTATAAATACGAGCTTTACCAGATTTCAGTCTCTTTAAATCTAAACCCAGATCCTGCGCTATGTTACCGACTAAAGAGCCTTTCGCCATTTCTTCAGGAATGGAGTAACTGACCTGCCCGAGAGCTGAACCGAGAGAGAGAAAGCAAATAAACAGCAGTACTTGCCGCGCCATTGTTCTGCCCGACTATTGAGTAAAGATGAATGTAAATCAATCCAAACGGAGGAAAGAATAATTCCAATATTCCACTGCGATATAAATGTTAAAAAGTTAGCAATCCCAGTACAAATTGGCCTGGTGCGCATTCAATCTGCAATCTCTGTGATTCGTTTTGTCTCTTCTCATGAGACTGGGTGCCTAGCTTCCGTCTCTCTCTCTAATGAGATGATGGGGGTGGAACTGCTGAAAATATGCTCTCTAAAGTGTAACACATTGACCAACAGCGGCACTTTGAGTCCATTCTGAAGAAGCACAGAAACAATCAAATCGACCCACTATCACTTACTTCCAGCAATGTTTTAGAAGCACGTAATAAGCACGTAATTACAGCAGTTCATAATAAACTATGGCTAAAGGTAAAGCACTTTATAAAAATAGGTTATTATCAAATATTAAAATAAAAAAGCGTAAGAGAAGACAACGTGGATTTGCTCAAACGACCTAAATTCGCTATTTAAAAGCAGACATTTAAAAGCCAAAACCAATGTGAAATGTATTTGTCAAAATTTAAATTTTGTGATGCTAAATGTTACATAGCAAATGCTGTTCTTCCTAGAACTCTTAACACCCCCCCCCCAAAAAAAAATATCTGAAGAGTGTTTATGAGGTAAATGAGAAACAGACTGCATTTCAGCACCATGGACAGGGAAGCAAAGCTGAGACGCCGAATAAAGCCATGTTTAAATCACATTCTGTAAAAGATGAATAACATCCAGAACAAAAAAAAGAAACTATCACAAAGTGTGCTACTAAATTTTAAGGATGGTACTACTGGAAAGTAAATACCAAAGTATCAATGTACACTTTCATGCACTGACATGAGAAAATAAAACGAAAAAAGTAAGAAGATAAAAAATCATGTTTTTCAATTATGTATTTTATTTAAGATAAAAAAACTAAGATTATAAAACAAAAATACATTTTAACGACATGGATTATAAGGCATTTAACATCAAGAACGCGTAGGGACTTATAGAAAACAAACACTCGGAAACCAACAGTCTGTGAAGCTATAGAGCAATGTATGTACTAAACAAGTAAGCGACAAAAATTTGTGAGATTGTAAAATGTAAGATTCTCACCTGCTCATCAAAAATCTCATTGGTCAGTTTCTCTCTCTGCGCATGTGTGAGTGTCTGTGTTCCACTGGTGTCCAGACTAATGATGCTCTCACTATAAGGTCTGACGAATTTCAGATCACTCTTTCTGGAGTCAGTGGTTCTGCAAACATCATAATTGTACACGTGCTGTAATGTTCCTGTGCCCCCTACGTCTGCGTAAAGGGGCGGATAATACGGAATAACTGGAAGATTCGCTCCAGATTTATAAAACATCCTATCGCGTCTCCATCTGTAGCATTTAACTGATATTATGGCGATGATGGACACGATAAAGAGAAACGAAACAACGGCTAAAGCCAAGACTAGATAAAAAGTCAGGTTGTCGTTATATTCCTTGTCGTGCGTAAAGTCAGTGAACTCCGAGAGCACTTCAGGGAAGCTGTCCGCCAGCGCCACGTTAACATTGACTGTAGCTGAACGAGAGGGCTGTCCGTTGTCCTCCACTACAACAGTGAGTCTTTGTTTCACAGCATCTTTATCTGTCACTTGTCGCACAGTTCTTATTTCTCCATTTTGTAAGCCCACTTCAAACAGCGCCCTGTCTGTGGCTTTCTGCAGTTTATATGAGAGCCAGGCATTCTGTCCAGAGTCCACATCAACAGCGACCACTTTAGTGACCAGATAACCCACATCTGCAGAACGAGGCACTATTTCAGCCACCACAGCACCACCAGACTGGACCGGATACAGAACCTGAGGCGCGTTGTCATTCTGATCCTGAATTATTATTTTTACACTCACGTTGCTGATGAGAGGAGGTGAGCCTCCATCTTGCGCTTTTACGCGGATCTGGATTTTTTTTATCTGCTCGAAATCGAAAGATCGCACTGCGTGTATGACTCCACTATCAGCACTGACGGACACTAACGAGGAAACGGGCACTCCGTTAACAGAGTTAGTCCTCCAGTATGTAAGACACGCGAGCATTCTGATTAAAATCTGCATCTCTGGCTCTAACTGTATAGATTGAAACACCCGGTGTGTTGTTTTCTTGAACAGATGCATCATAAGAGCTTTTCTCAAAGACAGGCGCGTTATCATTCACATCTGATATCTGTAAGGAGAGAGTGATGCTGCTGGAGAGAGAGGGCACGCCCTCATCAGCACACGTCACACTGATGTTATACTGGGACTCTCTCTCCCGATCTAAATCATCGTCTGTCACAATGCTGTAAAATCCATTAGAAGTTGATTTAATCGTAAATGGAATATTTTCATTTACACTGCACTGAACTTGTCCATTACTGTCGGAATCCGGATCATTAACACTGACTATAGCAATCACTGTGCTCTTGGGTGAATCTTCGGGTATTGCTGTAGATTTTGACATCGCACTGATGACGGGTGCGTTATCATTTACGTCAATCACGTCTATTATGATTTTACTAGAATCTGAGAGGCCACCATTATCTACTGCTTCTATATCAATTTGGTAATGCTTGGATGTTTCGAAGTCGAGTTTTCCTACTAACGTCACCAAGCCATTTTCATCTATTTGAAAAAAATCTGACACGCCGTCACTGTTCGCAATTAAATAAGCAACCTCGCCATTCGTCCCTTTGTCTGAATCTGAAGCACTAACAGAGATGACTGATGTCCCTTTCTCAGAATTTTCACTAATAATTGCTCTATACATAGACTTAGTAAAAACTGGAGCATTATCGTTAACATCAAGCACAGTTATATGTATCTGAACGGTCCCTGACTTCGGTGGTTCTCCACCGTCCATTGCCGTTAATACCAGAGACATGTTCTCCTGTTTTTCTCGGTCTAAAGGCTTTTGTAGAATCATTTCAACCTTTTTACTACCATCACTCTGACCATGAAGTTTTAAATTAAAATGATCAGTAGGCTGTAGAATATAACTTTGCAGGCCATTCGCACCGATGTCTGCATCTATCGCTTTCTCCATCATAAACTTTGATCCCACGACAGCCGATTCGCTTATCTCAAATCGTCTCTCATTTCTTTTAAAGATGGGGGAATTGTCATTGATGTCTGTAATTTCAATAGTTACTCGAAACAGTTCCATTGGATTATCAAGAATAATCTGTAAATGTAGTGCGCAAGGCGTTGTCTGTCCGCATAGCGCCTCTCGGTCTATTTTCTCTTTGATAAGGAGGACTCCTCTGTCTTTATTCAGCTCGATGTATTCAGCGCTGTCTCCTGTATAAACACGAGCTTTACCAGATTTCAGTCTCTTTAAATCTAAACCCAGGATCCTGCGCTATGTTACCGACTAAAGAGCCTTTCGCCATTTCTTCAGGAATAGAGTAACTAACCTGCCCGAGAGCTGAACCGAGAGAGAGAAACCAAATAAACAGCAGTACTTGCCGCGCCATTGTTCTGTCCGACATTCTGCAGAATAACATAAAAAGACGACGAAGAACAAGATAACATATATGAATCAAGAGTTTGTCGAGAAAAATAGTGGAATGTCCAAAGTATAATGCAGCAAAAGAAAGTAATGTAATTCCAGCAAGACATTAAATTATATCCGTCATTCGTGTTTTCTCTCCTCCACATAAGACTGTGCCCCGCTTCCGTCTCTCTTTTTAATAATATTGAGATTATGGGGGTTGAACTAGACTCTGACACACTGACCAACAGCGGCACTTTGAGTCCATTTGGTGAACTACAAAAATCGACCTATTTTTACTTAATTTCAGCAATGTTTAAGAAAATATATTGTACACAGAATAAACATCAACATTTTTCCCTCCAAATAAACGGTGACTACAAAGGAAAAGCTCTTTATGAGCCTGAGTGAATAGGAATTAGATAATGATGGGATTTGATCAAATTTATCAAACCAGATGTTTTAGTAAAGACATTAAAATCACACCTGACTATAAGCATCCATTGTATGATGAGTTTGAGCCCTTGCCTTCAGGTCGAAGATTTAGGATGCCAATGTTTCTTAAAAACAGGGTGAGAAATTCGTTTTTAACACTAGCAGTGATATGTTTAAATGATAGATATATTTTTTTTACGTTGTTGTGTTGTATGGTGTATGTTGTATTGTTTAAATGTGAACGCATGTTGAAATCCCACGGAAACAGAATGTCCCCAAGGGGACAATAAATGTACTACTATTACTAATAATAACAGTTCGACGACAACAACAACAAAAACGTAAGCAGAGAAAAATCGACAGTTGCCCAAATGTATTCGTATGTATACGTTGACCAGTCAAAATCGTGAAACAAAATCACAAATATGGAAATATCAAAGAAATATATTCCAAAAGAATGGGACTGTGAGCTGTAACAGGATACTTAGAGTGAACAGTTCAGGAGAAAAAACAGAACCAGTTACTTTCCCAAAAAGCAGAGAAGTGTTTTTGAGTTCAATGAAAGACACATTATATTTCAGGACCATGGCCAGAGAAGCATAGCCGAGACGCCGAAAAACGCTTTTAAATTAGATTATATATATATATAATAAAGAAAATACATCCAGGGGAGAAAGTATAATAATCATATAAAAATAATGTATGCAATGATTAATGTTAACACTAATACCGAGGGAATAGCGAGGTATCAGTACTGTCGGCACTGACGGGGATAGGTTAGGCTATCTGAAAAAACCTTCCACATTATGTTTCTTTTTTATTTAAAGATATAAAAAAAGGAATAAACGTATATAAAGTTAATGTAAAAAGCACAAAAAAATGTATAATATGTATTCTTATTTATTAATTATTGAAAGACGGATAAGGCAAGATGTGGTTAACAGTCCAATCAAGTGAACCATCAGACCAATTTACTTTCTAAATAATTAAACTGTAAACAAAGATTCTCACCTGATCATCAAAAGCCTCATTGGTCAGTTTTTTCTCTCTGCGCATGTGTGAGTGTCTGTGTTCCACTGGTGTCCAGACTAATGATGCTCTCACTGTAAGGTCTGACGTATTTCAGATCACTCTTTCTGGAGTCAGTGGTTCTGCAAACATCATAATTGTACACGTGCTGTAAAGTTCCTGTGCATCCTACGTCTGCGTAAAGGGGCGGATAATACGGAATAACTGGAAGATTCGCTCCAGATTTGTAAAACATCTGCTCGCGTCTCCATCTGTAGCACTTGACTGACAGTATGGCGATGATAGACACGATAAAGAGAAACGAAACCACAGCCAGAGCCAAGACTAGATAAAATGTCAGGTTGTCGTTGTATTCCTTGTCGTGCGTAAAGTCAGTGAACTCCGAGAGCACTTCTGGGAAGCTGTCCGCCAGCGCCACGTTAACATTGACTGTAGCTGAACGAGAGGGCTGTCCGTTGTCCTCCACTACAACAGTGAGTCTTTGTTTCACAGCATCTTTATCTGTCACTTGTCGCACAGTTCTTATTTCTCCATTCTGTAAGCCCACTTCAAACAGCGCCCTGTCTGTGGCTTTCTGCAGTTTATATGAGAGCCAGGCATTCTGTCCAGAGTCCACATCAACAGCGACCACTTTAGTGACCAGATAACCCACATCAGCCGAACGAGGCACTATTTCCGCCACCACAGCACCACCAGACTGGACCGGATACAGAACCTGAGGCGCGTTGTCATTCTGATCCAGAATAATTAATCTCACACTCACGTTGCTGCTCAGAGGAGGTGAGCCTCCGTCTTGCGCTCTTACGCGGAACTGGAATTTTTTTAACTGCTCGTAATCGAAAGATCGCACTGCGTGTATGACTCCACTATCAGCACTGACGGACACTAACGAGGAGACGGGCACTCCGTTAACAGAGGAGTCCTCCAGTATGTAAGACACGCGAGCATTCTGATTAAAATCTGCGTCTCTGGCTCTGACTGTAAAAATGGAAAGACCAGGTGTGTTGTTTTCTTGAACAGAAGCCTCATATGAGCTTTTCTCAAAGACAGGCGCGTTATCATTTACATCGGATATCTGTAAGGAGAGAGTGATGCTGCTGGAGAGAGAGGGCACGCCCTCATCAGCGCACGTCACACTGATATTATGCTCGGACTCTCTCTCACGATCCAACTCACCATCGGTGACCAAACTGAAAAAATTATTACTAGTCGACGTTAGTGTAAAAGGAATGTTTTCGTTTATGGAACACTGAATTTTTCCATTTTCTTCGGAATCTGGATCCTGCACATTTATTACAGTTACAACGGTACTAGAACTAGAGTTTTCTAATATGATTGTTAATTTAGACATTATGTTTATCAGCGGCTTATTGTCATTCACATCAATCACATCTACATCAATCTTACAAGAATCAGTCAAGCCTCCTTCATCTGCAGCTTGTACATGAATTTGATAATGCCGAGCTTTCTCGTAATCTATAACCCCTGTTACTGTAACCTCCCCACTTTCCTCGTTAATTTTAAATAATTTCGTAACAGGGTCGAGGGTATTTGTGATTAAATACTTCATTTTCCCATATGAGCCCTCATCCATATCAGAGGCGGTTACTGTGGTTAACACTGTACCTTTGAGAGCATTTTCTGTAATACTCGCCTTGTATATTTTCTGCGTAAAAACAGGCGCGTTGTCATTGGCATCTAAAACAGTTATATGTATTAGGTACCAGATAACTGTGGGTCACCTCCATCTATCGCTGTCAGAACCAGAGACCTCCTGCTTTTCGCGGTCGAGCGGTTTTTGAAGAACCATTTCTACTAATTTACTGCCGTCTGATTGAGTTTGTAATTTTAACAAAAAATTATCAGTCGGTTTTAGTGAGTATGTCTGCAGACCATTATTTCCAACATCTAAGTCCATCGCTCTTTCTAAATCAAATACAGCCCCTGTAACAGCGGATTCGCTGATTCTAAATCTCATCTCATCTCGTTTGAAAGAGGGAGAATGGTCATTTACATCCGTGATTTCGATATTAACAGAATAAAATTCTATGGGGTTTTCCAAAATAATCTGTAAATGTAATGCGCAAGGCGTTGTCTGTCCGCACAGCGCCTCTCGGTCTACTCTTTCCTTGATAAGGAGGACTCCTCTGTCTTTATTCAGCTCGATGTATTCTGTGCTGTCTCCTGTATAAATACGGGCTTTACCAGATTTCAGTCTCTTTAAATCTAAACCCAAATCTTGCACTATGCTACCGACTAAAGAGCCTTTCGCCATTTCTTCAGGAATAGAGTAACTAACCTGCCCGAGTGTTGAACCGAGAGAGAGAAACCAAATAAACAGCAGTACTTGCCGCGCCATTGTTCTGTCCGACATTTTGCCGAAGACCATAAAAGATAAAAATAACCGAAACCAACTATTTAAATCGAAGAAAACGTCCACAAACTTGATATTTCCAAATTGTAAAAATGAAAAGGTCAGCAATTCCAGGAAAAAAGCTAGGTGCACGTCAAAGGGCAATCTCAAGATTTGTATTCTCTTCTTTCATGACTGCGTGCTCACACCCGTCTCACTCCCTAATAATATTGAGAAGATGGGGGTGGAACTGATAAAAAATCTGCTTTCTAAACTGTAACACACTGACCAACAGCGGCACTTTGAGTCCATTCTGATGAACTACATAAACAATCACACATATATGCAGTATCAGCTGTTTCAGAAAGAGCACAGCAACTGAATGATGCACTGCCAATGTCCATTAGAATAAATAATGAACAAATAAATGCAAAACACCTGCAGTTACTTCCAAATAAAAAATAAAAAAAATCACCAGAGAAAATTAGTAGTTGTCCAAACATTATCTGTAAATGTCTTAATCAGAAAAAAAGGAGAAATATAAAGCAAACCTAAATATGAAATATATTATATATTACTGAAAATGTGTGCTTTCAAAAGGTGCAAAAGGTGCACAAAAATACAGCTGTGTTTAAGGCGAAAAAGGACAGAGTGCATTTCAGGACCATGGACAGAAAAGCCAAAGCCGAGTGATGCCGCGTTTAAATCAAATCATGAAACAGACAGTGAAACAGCTACACGCAGGAAGAAAAATATATACCTTAATTATAAATACCAAGTTATGTGTTTTATTATATAATAATAAGGTTAACTGTTGACAGTAAATTACGAGGTATCATAATGTCGGACATTAAAGTGTAAAAATACACAAAAAGTCAGTAAAACCTTCTTATCAAACCCTAAACATAAATAGTATGAATGTAAATAACCAGTATGGAGATCACAGGTATGTCAATAGTACGGTTGAATAGCTTGCAGGTTTATATTCCACAATACAGTAAGTAAAGTAAAATAGAAGAAAAACTGTAAAATACATATGTGACGTTATTGGCTATGTAATTGTTCCAGCTTTTATTTCGATTTATAACTTTATCCATTAATTAACATAATTATTAGTTTATTAAATTTCACAGTGGTATTATATTTTGAACGGACAAGATGTCGAAGAGAAAAAACCGGACCCCAACCATGCATCTACACACAAATTTACAAGGTAAATAAAAATAAAGCAAACAAAGGTTCTCACCTGATCTTCAATATTTAGTTTCTCTTTTTGCATATGTGTTAGAGTTTGTGTTCCACTGGTGTCCAAACTAATGATGCTCTCACTGCAAGGTCTGGCAAACTTCAGATCACTTTTTCTGGAGTCAGTGGTTCTGCAAACATCATAATTGTACACGTGCTGTAAAGTTCCTGTGCCTCCTACGTCTGCGTAAAGGGGAGGATAATACGGAATAACTGGAAGATTCGCTCCAGATTTGTAAAACATCCGCTCGCGTCTCCATCTGTAGCACTTGACTGACAGTATGGCGATGATAGACACGATAAAGAGAAACGAAACCACAGCCAGAGCCAAGACTAGATAAAAAGTCAGGTTGTCGTTGTATTCCTTGTCGTGCGTAAAGTCAGTGAACTCCGAGAGCACTTCAGGGAAGCTGTCCGCCAGCGCCACGTTAACATTGACTGTAGCTGAACGAGAGGGCTGTCCGTTGTCCTCCACTACAACAGTGAGTCTTTGTCTTACAGCATCCTTATCTGTCACTTGTTTCACAGTTCTTATTTCTCCATTCTGTAAACCCACTTCAAACAGCGCCCTGTCTGTGGCTTTCTGCAGTTTATATGAGAGCCAGGCATTCTGTCCAGAGTCCACATCAACAGCGACCACTTTAGTGACCAGATAACCCACATCTGCCGAACGAGGCACTATTTCAGCCACCACAGAACCACCAGACTGGACCGGATACAGAACCTGAGGCGCGTTGTCATTCTGATCCTGAATTATTATTTTTACACTCACGTTGCTGCTAAGAGGAGTTGAGCCTCCGTCTTGCGCTTTTACGCGGAACTGGAATTTTTTTATCTGCTCGTAATCGAAAGATCGCACTGCGTGTATGACTCCACTATCAGCACTGACGGACACTAACGAGGAGACGGGCACTCCGTTAACAGAGGAGTCCTCCAGTATGTAAGACACGCGAGCATTCTGATTAAAATCTGCGTCAATGGCGCTCACTGTGAAGATTGAAAGACCCGGTGTGTTGTTTTCTTGAACTGAAGCCTCATATGAGCTTTTCTCAAAGACAGGCGCGTTATCATTCACATCTGATATTTGTAAGCAGAGAGTGATGCTGCTGGAGAGGGAGGGCGCGCCCTCATCAGCACACGTCACACTGATGTTATAGTGGGACTCTTTCTCTCGGTCTAAATCACTTTCTGTCACTAGACTAAAGAAATTAGTTTTCACTGATTTCAGAGAAAATGGAATATTTTCATTTATAAAGCACTGAACCTTTCCATTTTCGCCTGAGTCAGGATCCTGGACATTTATCATTGTAACAACCGTGTCAGACGGCACATTTTCAGCTATCACGTTGGTTTTGGAGACGATATCGATCACTGGTTTATTATCATTTACATCAAGTACGTCAACAATGATCTTACAAGAATCAGTAAGACCACCGTGATCACTCGCTTGAACACGAATCTCATAGTTGCGAGCTTTTTCAAAATCTATTTTTCCGACCACGGAAACCTGGCCACTTTCTCTATTTATGTCAAATATGTGTCGCACATTATCTTGCATGCTTGCTATGGAATACTCTATTTTACCATTGATACCCTCGTCCGCGTCAGTTGCGCTCACTGTTGACACAATGGTGTCTTTCGGCGCATTTTCTGTAACAGTCGCTTTATATACGGATTTGGTGAAAACAGGAGCGTTGTCGTTTACATCTAAAACTGTAATGTGAATCTCTATACCCCCAGACAATTGAGGATCCCCGCCATCAAAAGCTTTAAGCACTAATATTATATTTCTGCTCTTTTTCACGGTCTAACGGCCTCTGCAAGACCATTTCAACATTTTGCCCGTCTCCAGGTTTATTTCTAAATTTAAGGTTAAAATTATCAGTTGGATTAAGTGTATAGGTTTGAAGACCGTTTATTCCGACATCGGGATCTATAGCAGGCTCTAACATAAATTTAGATCCCAAAATAGCCGTTTCGCTGATTCTAAAACTAATCCTATCTTTTTCAAAACTGGGAGAGTTGTCGTTAACATCTGTTATCTCAATGGTAATGCTAAAAAAATCCCATCGGGTTTTCCAAAATAATCTGTAAATGTAATGCGCAAGGCGTTGTCTGTCCGCATAGCGCCTCTCGGTCTATTCTCTCTTTGATGAGGAGGACTCCTCTGTCTTTATTCAGCTCGATGTATTCTGTGCTGTCTCCTGTATAAACACGAGCTTTACCAGATTTCAGTCTCTTTAAATCTAAACCCAGATCCTGCGCTATGTTACCGACTAAAGAGCCTTTCGCCATTTCCTCAGCAATGGAGTAACTGACCTGCCCGAGAGCTGAACCGAGAGAGAGAAACCAAATAAACAGCAGTACTTGCCGCGCCATTGTTCTGTCTGATATTTCCAAAAGAACAGCGAAAAAACACGTTTGTTCCACTGAATGCCCGTCAAATATATTACATAGTTACATACATCCAACTGAAAAAAAAAACGGTTATTAGCACAGAAACAGGAAAGGTTTATCTCTGTTTTCTGTCCTCTTCCGTCTGTACGCTTAGCTTTCGTCTGTGTTATAATATGGAGATGATGGGGGTGGAACTGCTGCAAATCTTCTGTCTAAACTGTGAAACACTGACCAACAGCGGCACTTTGAGTCCAGTCAAACGAACTACAAATATATTAAAATACTTCCACTTTTTAATATAATGGCATATTTACAGTACTGTAATTCCAGACTTCAATGGCAATACAATATCTAAAAAAGAAAACTACTCCGTATGTTTAGGCAAAACTACAGTAGGCCTATTATAAAATTAAAAAGACATGATGTAAGGTCAGACGTGCATATAGAGAGACAACATTTATATTAAACTAGCGGACAATAAATGAATGCGTTTCTTGAAAATGTTGAACTATTGGAGACTAAAATGAGGTAGAGGATCCCGAAGAGATGCTCTTAGAAACATACTTTTTAATATAATGGCATATTAACAATACTGTAATTTCAGACTTCAATGGCAATAAAATATCTAAAAAAGAAAACTACTCCGTATGTTTAGGCAAAACTACAGTAGGCCTATTATAAAATTAAAAAGACACGATGTAAGCTCAGACGTGCATATGCCTGTGAACTGAATAGCGAGACAAAATGTATATTAAACTAGCGGACAATAAATGAATGCGTTTCTTGAAAATGTTGAACTATTGGAGACTAAAATTAAGTAGAGGATCCCGAAGAGATGCTCTTAGAAACATAGATGAAAATTATTAGTTAGTATATAGAAAGTACACGGCTGCATTCAGTTAGTATATAGAAAAAATACCCGGCCGCATTCAGGACCATGGTTAGCGACGCTGAGTAGAGATTTCAGCACTATTTTTGACAAACACGGTTGAAAGAGCACCAAACACATTCAAGCACAATAACTGCGCAAATAGTAAATAGCAAAATATGTCAATAGTATAAAAATACTACGTAAAAGTATTTTTTCTGTCGTATTTCAAGAATATATGTAAAAGCAAGTGACATCAAGGACATTATTTTCCAAGCGCCAAAGTCTACTATTAAAACATGACTAATATTTAAATATAAATGTTTATAATAAAAAGAAAAACATGACTAATATATAAACATCACATAGGCTACAAAAGGAATAAAACAAAACATTTTATCACACATAAACTCATATTTATTGATTAATTATAAATTGTAAATAAACTGATTAAAAATAATTTGCTTTATAGTCAAAGGAAGAACCGAAGAGCGATCCACGTTATAAAACGCATGTGGAAATTGTGCAACAAAACATCAAAACTATGAAAAAAAAATCTTAAACAAATCAAGAAAAGACCGTTTAATCAGGTCCCTGGACATCAACAATAAAAAATAGAATAAATCAAGATTTAGCCTACTGTCCTAATACCACCATACTACAGCAACGATGTTACCATGCGAACTACTGTCTTAAAACGATAGCAAGAAGTTAGTTGTAAAACAAAAAAATGTTTAGAATATGCACGATCTTGTACAGACTGAATTTCTTTGCTTCGGAGAGCAAACATTTCGTCCACGAGCAGCAGCCAACAATTAAAAAAAGCAATTTTGGATGCGACAACAATGTACTAAAATATAAATTCTCACCTGGTCGTCACGACTCTCAGTTGTCAGTTTCGCGTGTGTTAGTGTCTGTGTTCCACTGGTGTCCAAACTAATGATGCTCTCACTGTAAGGTCTGACGTATTTCAGATCACTCTTTCTGGAGTCAGTGGTTCTGCAAACATCATAATTGTACACGTGCTGTAATGTTCCTGTGCCCCCTACGTCTGCGTAAAGGGGCGGATAATACGGAATAACTGGAAGATTCGCTCCAGATTTGTAAAACATCCGCTCGCGTCTCCATCTGTAGCACTTAACTGACAGTATGGCGATGATAGACACGATAAAGAGAAACGAAACCACAGCCAGAGCCAAGACTAGATAAAAAGTCAGGTTGTCGTTGTATTCCTTGTCGTGCGTAAAGTCAGTGAACTCCGAGAGCACTTCTGGGAAGCTGTCCGCCAGCGCCACGTTAACATTGACTGTAGCTGAACGAGAGGGCTGTCCGTTGTCCTCCACTACAACAGTGAGTCTTTGTTTCACAGCATCTTTATCTGTCACTTGTCGCACAGTTCTTATTTCTCCATTCTGTAAGCCCACTTCAAACAGCGCCCTGTCTGTGGCTTTCTGCAGTTTATATGAGAGCCAGGCATTCTGTCCAGAGTCCACATCAACAGCGACCACTTTAGTGACCAGATAACCCACATCTGCAGAACGAGGCACTATTTCAGCCACCACAGAACCACCAGACTGGACCGGATATAGAACCTGAGGCGCGTTGTCATTCTGATCCTGAATAATTAATCTTACACTCACATTGCTGCTGAGAGGAGGTGAGCCTCCATCTTGCGCTTTTACGCGGAACTGGACATTTTTTATCTGCTCGTAATCGAAAGATCGCACTGCGTGTATGACTCCACTATCAGCACTGACGGACACTAACGAGGAGACGGGCACTCCGTTAACAGAGGAGTCCTCCAGTATGTAAGACACGCGAGCATTCTGGTTAAAATCTGCGTCAATGGCGCTCACTGTGAAGATTGAAAGACCCGGTGTGTTGTTTTCTTGAACAGATGCATCATATGAGCTTTTCTCAAAGACAGGCGCGTTATCATTCACATCTGATATTTGTAAGCAGAGAGTGATGCTGCTGGAGAGGGAGGGCACGCCCTCATCAGCACACGTCACACTGATGTTATACTGGGATTTTTTCTCTCGGTCTAAATCACTATCTGTCACTAGACTAAAGAAATTCGTTTTTACAGATTTTAGAGAAAATGGAATGTTTTCATTTATAAAGCACTGAACCTTTCCATTTTCGCCTGAGTCAGGATCCTGGACATTTATCATTATAACAACCGTGTCAGACGGCACATTTTCAGCTATCACGTTGGTTTTGGAGACGATATCGATCACTGGTTTATTATCATTTACATCAAGTACGTCAACAATGATCTTACAAGAATCAGTAAGACCACCGTGATCAGTCGCTTGAACACGAATCTCATAGTTGCGAGCTTTTTCAAAATCTATTACTCCGACTACGGAAACCTGGCCACTTTCTTTATTTATGTCAAATAAGTGTCGCACATTATCTTGCATGTTTGTTATGGAAAATTCTATTTTACCATTGATACCCTCGTCCGCGTCAGTTGCGCTCACTGTTGACACAATGGTGTCTTTCGGCGCATTTTTCTGTTACAGTCGCTTTATACACTGTCTGCGTGAAAATAGGAGCGTTGTCGTTTGCATCTAAAACTGTAATGTGAATCTCTATACTCCCAGATAATTGAGGATCTCCACCATCAACAGCTTTAAGCACTAATATTACATCCTGCTGTTTTTCACGGTCTAACGGCCTCTGCAAGACTATTTCAACGTTTTGCCCGTCTCCTGGTTGATTTTTATATTTAAGTTTAAAATTATCTGTTGGATTAAGTGTATAGGTTTGAAGACCGTTTATTCCGACATCGGGGTCTATAGCAGGCTCTAGCATGAATTTAGATCCCAAAATAGCCGATTCGCTGATTCTAAAACTAATCCTATCTTTTTCAAAACTGGGAGAGTTGTCGTTCACATCAGTTATCTCAATGGTAATGCTAAAAAAATCCATCGGGTTTTCCAAAATAATCTGTAAATGTAATGCGCAAGGCGTTGTCTGTCCGCATAGCGCCTCTCGGTCTATTTCTCTTTGATAAGGAGGACTCCTCTGTCTTTATTCAGCTCGATGTATTCAGTGCTGTCTCCTGTATACACACGAGCTTTACCAGATTTCAGTCTCTTTAAATCTAAACCCAGATCCTGCGCTATGTTACCGACTAAAGAGCCTTTCGCCATTTCCTCAGGAATGGAGTAACTGACCTGCCCGAGAGCTGAACCGAGAGAGAGAAACCAAATAAACAGCAGTACTTGCCGCGCCATTGTTCTGTCCGACATTTCCAAAAGAACAGAGAAAGAAAAAAACAAGTTTGTTCCACTGAATGCCCGTAAAAAAAATTAAATAGTTACATACATCCAACTGAAAAAAACGGTTATTAGCGCATAAACAGGAAAGGTTTATCTCTGTTTTCTGTCCTCTTCCGTCTGAACGCTTAGCTTTCGTCTGTGTTATAATATGGAGATGATGGGGGTGGAACTGCTTCAAATCTGCTGTCTAAACTGTGAAACACTGACCAACAGCGGCACTTTGAGTCCAGTAAAACGAACTACAAATATAAAATACTTCCACTTTTTATTTACAATACTGTAATTTCAGACTTCAATGGCAATAAAATATCTAAAAAAGAAAACTACTCCGTATGTTTAGGCAAAACTACAGTAGGCCTATTATAAAATTAAAAAGACATGATGTAAGGTCAGACGTGCATATAGAGAGACAACATTTATATTAAAATAGCGGACAATAAATGAATGCGTTTCTTGAAAATGTTGAACTATTGGAGACTAAAATGAGGTAGAGGATCCCGAAGAGATGCTCTTAGAAACATAGATAAAAATTATTAGTTAGTATATAGAACGTACACGGCTGCATTCAGTTAGTATATAGAAAAAAATACACGGCCGCATTCAGGACCATGGTTAGCGACGCTGAGTAAAGATTTCAGCACTATTTTTGACAAACACGGTTGAAAGAGCACCAAACACATTCAAGCACAATAACTGCGCAAATAGTAGATAGCAAAATATGTCAATAGTATAAAAAAAGTAAGAATATATGTAAAAGCAAGTGACATCAAGGACATTATTTTCCGAGCGCTAAAATATGAATACATGGCTATTATATAAACATAACATAGCATACAAAGCGAATAAAACAAAACTTTTTTTTATCAAAGATACATTCATATTTATTGATGAAATATAAATTGTAAATAAACTAATTACACATAATTTGCTTTATAGTCAAAGGAAGAACCGAAGAGCGATCCCCGTTAAAAAACGCATGTGGAAATTATGCAACAAAACATCAAAACTATAAATTGAAAACACAATATTAAACAATTCAAGAGAAGACCGTTTCATCAAGTCCCTTGACAACAACAACAACAAATGAGAATAAATCAAGATTAAGCCTACTGTATACTACCACCATACTACAGCAAAGTAACCATGCGAACTACTGTCTAAAAATGATAGCAAGAAGTTTGTTAACTACATTTAAAACAGGAAATGTTTAGAATATGCACGATCTTGTACAGACTGAATTTCAAAGCTTTGGAGAGCAAACTTTTCGTCCACGAGCAACAGCCAACAATTAAAAACAGCAATTTTGGATGCGACAAAAATGTAGGCTACTAAAATATAAATTCTCACCTGGTCGTCACGACTCTTAGTTGTCAGTTTCGCGTGTGTTAGTGTCTGTGTTCCACTGGTGTCCAGACTAATGATGCTCTCACTGCAAGGTCTGTCGTATTTCAGATCACTCTTTCTGGAGTCAGTGGTTCTGCAAACATCATAATTGTACACGTGCTGTAATGTTCCTGTGCCCCCTACGTCTGCGTAAAGGGGCGGATAATACGGAATAACTGGAAGATTCGCTCCAGATTTGTAAAACATCCGCTCCTGTCTCCATCTGTAGCACTTGACTGACAGTATGGCGATGATAGACACGATAAAGAGAAACGAAACCACAGCCAGAGCCAAGACTAGATAAAAAGTCAGGTTGTCGTGTATTCCTTGTCGTGCGTAAAGTCTGTGAACTCCGAGAGCACTTCAGGGAAGCTGTCCGCCAGCGCCACGTTAACATTGACTGTAGCTGAACGAGAGGGCTGTCCGTTGTCCTCCACTACAACAGTGAGTCTTTGTTTCACAGCATCTTTATCTGTCACCTGGCGCACAGTTCTTATTTCTCCATTCTGTAAGCCCACTTCAAACAGCGCCCTGTCTGTGGCTTTCTGCAGTTTATATGAGAGCCAGGCATTCTGTCCAGAGTCCACATCAACTGCGACCACTTTAGTGACCAGATAACCCACATCAGCCGAACGAGGCACTATTTCAGCCACACAGCACCACCAGACTGGACCGGATACAGAACCTGAGGCGCGTTGTCATTCTGGTCCTGAATTATTATTTTTACACTCACGTTGCTGCTGAGAGGAGGTGAGCCTCCATCTTGAGCTTTTACGTGAAAATGGAAATCTTTGATCTGCTCGTAATCGAAAGATCGCACTGCGTGTATGACTCCACTATCAGCACTGACGGACACTAACGAGGAGACGGGCACTCCGTTAACAGAGGAGTCCTCCAGTATGTAAGACACGCGAGCATTCTGGTTAAAATCTGCGTCTCTGGCTCCAACTGCAGAGATTGAAAACACCCGGTGTGTTGTTTTCTTGAACAGAAGCCTCATAAGAGCTTTTCTCAAAGACAGGCGCGTTATCATTCACATCTGATATTTGTAAGGAGAGAGTAACGCTGCTGGAGAGAGAGGGTACTCCCTCATCAGCACACGTCACACTAATATTATACTGAGACTCTTTCTCCCGATCTAAATCACCGTCAGTGACCAGACTAAAGAAAACATTATTAGTTGACTTAAGTGTAAAGGGAATATTCTCATTGATAGAACAGTACAGTTTTCCGTTCCCCCCGCATCTGGATCTTGCACGTTTATCATTGTTACAACAGTACCGTCATCCGAATTTTCTGAAATGATGGCCAATTGAGATATTACGTTCATCAGCGGCTTATTGTCATTTACATCAATCACATCTACATCGATTTTACAAGAATCGGTCAAACCACCGTCATCGATTGCCTGTACGTGAATCTGATAGTTGCGAGATTTCTCGTAATCTATGTTCCCTATTACTTTAAACTCTCCGTTTAATTCATTGATTTCAAACAATTCTGTTACGTCGTCAAGGGTATTTGTGATTAAATACTTAATTTTCCCGTTTGAGCCCTCATCCTTATCAGAGGCTGTTACTGTCGTTAACACTGTACCTTTCAGAGCATTTTCTGTAATACTCGCCTTGTATATTTTCTGCGTAAAAACAGGCGCGTTGTCATTGGCATCTCATCTGCGCAGGTATAGAACGGTACCAGATAACTGTGGGTCACCTCCATCTATCGCTGTCAGAACCAGAGACAAATGCTCCTGCTTTTCACGGTCGAGCGGCTTTTGAAGGACCATTTCTACTAATTTACTGCCGTCTGTTTGAGTTTGTAATTTTAATGAGAAATTATCAGTCGGCTTTAGTAAATAAGTCTGCAGACCATTAATTCCGACGTCTAAATCCACCGCTCTTTCTAAAACGAACACTGCTCCAGTAACAGCGGACTCACTGATTCTAAATCCCATCTCATCTCTTTTGAAAGAGGGAGAATGGTCATTAACGTCTTTTACTTCAACAGTAACGGAATACAGCTCCATTGGATTTTGCAAAATGATCTGAAAATGTAATGCGCAAGGCGTTGTCTGTCCGCATAGCGCCTCTCGGTCTATTCTCTCTTTGATAAGGAGGACTCCTCTGTCTTTATTTAGCTCGATATATTCAGCGCTGTCTCCTGTATAAACACGAGCTTTACCAGATTTCAGTCTCTTTAAATCTAAACCCAGATCCTGAACTATGTTACCAACTAAAGAACCTTTCGCCATTTCTTCAGGAATGGAGTAACTGACCTGCCCGAGAACTGAACTGAGAGAGAGACACCAAATAAACAGCAGTACTTGCCGCGCCATTGTTCTGTCTGATATTTCCTCGATACAAGATGTGATTAAAACGCTTTAATCCATGGATTATCAGACAATAAGGTAAAAATAATACCATACATCCACTTGATAAAATACGATTATTTCAGAGAAAACCCGAAACAAAAAGGGTTCTTTGTTTGTTCTCTGTCCTCTGTAGACTGTGCTCAGCTTTCGTCTCTCTTATATTATGGGCATGGTGGGGGTGGAACTGCTGCAAATATGCTCTCCAAAATCTGAAACCCTGACCAACAGCGGCACTGTGAGTTCAATTAGATTAACTACAAATGCTTTAACGTTTGTAGCATTCTGTAAAGATAAAAAAAATGCAGTCCCCGACATCTATTGCAGTGAAATCTACTAATGAAAATTGAGGTAAAAACCCATCTCAATTAATGAAATGGTCATGAAGTTAGCTCAGACTTCCTTGGACATGTTAAATAAAATGAGAAACTGAAAGGGCATAAGGGATAATGTTATGCTCTGTCAAACAGAGAAGAGAAATAAGAGTTAGAATACACGCCTATATTCAGGACCACGGTCAGCGACGCTCCCTGAAGTTCTGCAATCTTTAACAAGCAGAGAAGAAATGAGACCAACAGGTTTAAACGTAATTTCAACGCACGTTGTGGGTGGAAAAAAGTAAATATTTTTGATAAATTATCGATAAGGCACTTAACATTATAATAGATCGATGATGAAAGTGAAACCGAGGACAATCTTCAGATTAAATGCACAACCAATGTCGAAAGATCATATTGTAAACAGTAAAACAATTTCATCAAATATTAATTTACATTATACTTAATAAATATATAATGTATAAAAGTATAATGTATAATGCACACACCTTGTTTTAGAGTAGAAAACTAAAGAACGAAATGTAAACTAAAATTAGGAACTAAACACTAAAGCCAAACTAAAGACTACTTAAGAGAAAGAAGACAAGCAGATCACAAGTCCAACGTACTTTGGAGTTTAATATCCAAAGTAAATCTTTGGACATTAAAAAAGAGAAAACTGCAGCAAAGGTGTAATCATGAAAACAATGTCTATAATGTTTGCGTTGACCAACAAAAGCCAACGATTAAAAAACAATATATTTACATTGCTACAAAACGTAAAGCATCCTTTCTTACCTGATCATTAAGATTCTCAACCAGTTTCTCTCGCTGCGCATGTGTGAGTGTCTGTGTTCCATTGGTGTCCAGACTAATGATACTTTCACTGTAAGGTCTGACGAATTTCAGATCGCTCTTTCTAGAATCAGTGGTTCTGCAAACATCATAATTGTACACGTGCTGTAAAGTTCCTGTGCCCCCTACGTCTGCGTAAAGGGGCGGATAATATGGAATAACTGGAAGATTCGCTCCAGATTTGATAAACATCCGCTCGCGTCTCCATCTGAAGCACTTGACTGACAGTATGGCGATAATAGACACGATAAAGAGAAACGAAACGACGGCTAAAGCCAAGACTAGATAAAAAGTCAGGTTATCGTTGTATTCCTTGTCGTGCGTAAAGTCAGTGAACTCCGAGAGCACTTCAGGGAAGCTGTCCGCCAGCGCCACGTTAACATTGACTGTAGCTGAACGAGAGGGCTGTCCGTTGTCCTCCACTACAACAGTGAGTCTTTGTTTCACAGCATCTTTATCTGTCACTTGTCGCACAGTTCTTATTTCTCCATTCTGTAAGCCCACTTCAAACAGCGCCCTGTCTGTGGCTTTCTGCAGTTTATATGAGAGCCAGGCATTCTGTCCAGAGTCCACATCAACAGCGACCACTTTAGTGACCAGATAACCCACATCAGCCGAACGAGGCACTATTTCAGCCACCACAGATCCACCAGACTGGACCGGATACAGAACCTGAGGCGCGTTGTCATTCTGATCCAGAATAATTATTCTCACACTCACGTTGCTGCTGAGAGGAGGTGAGCCTCCGTCTTGCGCTTTTACGCGGAATTTGACATTTTTTAATCTGCTCGTAATCAAAAGATCGCACTGCGTGTATGACTCCACTATCAGCACTGACGGACACTAACGAGGAGACGGGCACTCCGTTAACAGAGGAGTCCTCCAGTATGTAAGACACGCGAGCATTCTGGTTAAAATCTGCGTCTCTTGCTCTGACTGTAAAAATGGAAAGACCCGGTGTGTTGTTTTCTTGAACAAAGGCCTCATAAGAGTTTTTCTCAAAGACAGGTGCGTTATCATTCACATCTGATATCTGTAAGGAGAGAGTGACGCTGCTGGAGAGAGAGGGTACGCCCTCATCAGCGCACGTAACACTTATGTTAAATTCTGCCCTCTCTCTCTCGATCTAAATCACCATCCGTTACTAAACTAAAGAAAGTATTAGCGGTAGGCTTCAATGTAAAAGGTACATTATCATTAATAGAGCACTGGACCTTTCCATTATCGCCAGAATCTAAGTCTTGGGCATTCAGCATTGTCACTACGGTACCAACTTTTAAGTCTTCTGAAAGAGCGCCTGGTTTTGACATAATATTAATCAGCGGTTTGTTGTCATTAACATCGATTACATCAACAATCACTTTGCACGTGTCAGAGTGTCGCCCAGGGTCTCTCGCTTGAACGTCAATCTGATAATGCTTAACTCGCTCGTAGTCAGTATCGCCAGATAACCTTAACACTCCCTCATTTTTGTCTATTTCAAATAAATTAGTGGTGACACCAGAGGACTTTAATATATAATATTCAATTTTACCATTTTGTCCTTGGTCAGCATCAGATGCTTTAACTGTAGTTAATATCGTGCCTTTTGGTGAATTTTCTGCAATGCTTGTTTTTATAAACCGGTAGGAAGCAAACTGGCGCGTTATCATTTGCGTCCTCAACAGTGATAATAATCGGCATTGTGCCAGACATCTGTGGGTCTCCTCCGTCCACAGCAGTAAGTAAAAGCGAAATGTGCTCCTGTTTTTCTCGGTCGAGGGGCTTTTGAAGAATTAATTCAACATTTTTAGAACCATCCGGCAAATCTTGTCTATTTAAAACAAAATTATCAGCGGGGTGTAAGGAATAACTCTGCACGCCGTTGATACCAACATCATCATCTCTACAGCTCTTCCTAAAACAAATTTAGCTCCTGCCAAAGACGATTCGCTGATATCAAATTTCATTTCCTTAACTGTAAAAACGGGAGCATTGTCATTTACGTCTTCAATTTCAATTGTAACACTATAAAATTCCATAGGATTTTCCAAAGTAATCTGTAAATGTAGTGCACAAGGCGTTGTCTGTCCGCACAGCGCCTCTCGGTCTATTTTCTCTTTGATAAGGAGGACTCCTCTGTCTTTATTCAGCTCGATGTATTCAGTGCTGTCTCCCGTATAAATACGAGCTTTACCAGATTTCAGTCTCTTCAAATCTAAACCCAGATCCTGCGCTATGTTACCGACTAAAGAGCCTTTCGCCATTTCCTCAGGAATGGAGTAACTGACCTGCCCGAGAGCTGAACCGAGAGAGAGAAACCAAATAAACAGCAGTACTTGCCGCGCCATTGTTCTGTCCGACATTTCAAGAGACGATTGTAAAAAGCAGTTTAATCCGTAGATTAGATGTCAAAAATATTAAATAATTACATAGATCGACCAAAAGAAACAAAAAACTATTATCACCAAAGCTAAAGCTTTATCTCTTTGTTCTCTGTCTTTTTCAGACTGTGTGCTCAGCTTTCGCCTCTCTTATGTTATGGAGATGATGGGGGTGGAACTGCTGCAGATCGCTCTCTAAAATGTGAAACACTGACCAACAGCGGCACTATGAGTCCAGTTAGATGAGCTACACATATATAAATATTGTACCACTGTGTAAAGATTTAAAATGGAAACATTACCCAAAACCAAAATTAAACATTGTACAGTGAAAATTTTATGTTAAAATACACCTTAAGAAATCAGTGGACATGACGTTAGCTCAGACTTCCTAGAGCATGATTAATTACATAAGAGACAGAAAGGACGTAAAGGATCCCAAAGTTATGCTCTATCAAACAGAGATAAGGAATACAAGTCTTTAGAAGAACACATGTCTGCATTCAGGCCCCTGGTCAGTGACGCTGAGGTGTTGAAATCTCTAAGGCACAGATGAAAGATCACAAAACGCATTTAAACATAATTACTACAATGTGGGTGGCAAGAAATGTAAATAATAAAAATAAACAAATGTAATTATTCTTTTAACTTTATTATAAAAACACTTAAGATTATATAAACGGGTGGCACCGCCGACAAACTGGTGTCTTCTAAGCTATTACAGAATCATGAGAAAAACAAGGATTAATTAAGAGTTTGGTTCCAAAATGAGATAACTCCGTTAAAAAAAAAAGTCATGTTTTTTGGGGGTTTTACCGTGTTAGTTAGCTGTATTTTTTTATTTATGGCTTAAGTCAAAACAAATCATGTGCAGTTTGATTGATATTAATTGGAATGCAGAATAAAAAAAACATGTTTTTTTTTAAACTGAGTTATCTCATTTTGGAACCAAACTCTTCATATATACTGTATATATTTCCTACTTGATAAAATTGTATATTGTAATGCTATAGCATTTTATAGTTAAGAAAGGAATAACGAAATCATGAAAACACAAATTAAAACACTAGAAAAGCGACATTTCAAATGTAGCAGACTTCTTTCAACGCCGTTCCATTGGGTTTTATGTTAAGTTTGTTGTGTGTATAATCTTTTGTAAATCTTAAGTACGGCGTTGTTGTTGTTTTTTTCTCTCACCTTCGTTTTATTCACAGTAGCCTATATTTTAGATAATGGTTTTGAATATTTTTGTTTTACATTTTATTATTGTTTGTATCCTTATTTAACTATTATATTTTTAATAATTTGTAAATATATTTAGATTTTATTATTAATATTTTCTATATTCATATAAGATTGTTAAGCTGAATGCCTGCGTCATTCTGCATATGTAACCAATACTAAAACGTCAATAAAGATTTGATACTAAACACTAAAAAAGCGGAACTATAGGAAAATCAAGTAGACATTGAATTATGAGACAATGTAAGTAATTCTTGGACATTAAAAGAAGACCGTCTAGTCTCTCTTCCAACATACAGCAATGAGTTAACCATGAAACAAATAAGGTAAAGCAAAGCAAAACAAAGCAAAGCAAAGGGTTTGTTGTAACTGCAAGTCAAACATTAAAGGTTAATGGTTTGAATAACTGTAGAGAATACATTTCGAGACAAGTGTCAACGACTAAAAATCAAAAACAAAAAATTCGTCTGCTTTAAAAATCTAAAAAAATTCTAAAAACATCCATTCTTACCTGTTCGTCAGATCTCTCTGTAGCCAGTTTCTCTCTGTTCGCATGCGTAAGTGTCTGTGTTCCATTGGTGTCCAGACTAATGATGCTCTCACTGTGTAAGGTCTGACATATTTCAAATCACTTTTTCTGGAGTCAGTGGTTCTGCAAACATCATAATTGTACACGTGCTGTAATGTTCCTGTGCCCCCTACGTCTGCGTAAAGGGGAGGATAATACGGAATTACTGGAAGATTCGCTCCAGATTTGTAAAACATCCGCTCGCGTCTCCATCTGTAGCACTTAACTGACAGTATGGCGATGATAGACACGATAAAGAGAAACGAAACCACAGCCAGAGCCAAGACTAGATAAAATGTCAGGTTGTCGTTATATTCCTTGTCGTGCGTAAAGTCAGTGAACTCCGAGAGCACTTCAGGGAAGCTGTCCGCCAGCGCCACGTTAACATTGACTGTAGCTGAACGAGAGGGCTGTCCGTTGTCCTCCACTACAACAGTGAGTCTTTGTTTCACAGCATCTTTATCTGTCACTTGTCGCACAGTTCTTATATCTCCATTCTGTAAGCCCACTTCAAACAGCGCCCTGTCTGTGGCTTTCTGCAGTTTATATGAGAGCCAGGCATTCTGTCCAGAGTCCACATCAACAGCGACCACTTTAGTGACCAGATAACCCACATCTGCAGAACGAGGCACTATTTCAGCCACCACAGAACCACCAGACTGGACCGGATACAGAACCTGAGGCGCGTTGTCATTCTGATCCTGAATAATTAATCTTACACTCACGTTGCTGCTGAGAGGAGGTGAGCCTCCATCTTGCGCTTTTTACGCGGAACTGAAAATCTTTTATCTGCTCGTAATCGAAAGATCGCACTGCGTGTATGACTCCACTATCAGCACTGACGGACACTAACGAGGAGACGGGCACTCCGTTAACAGAGGAGTCCTCCAGTATGTAAGACACGCGAGCATTCTGGTTAAAATCTGTGTCTCTAGCTCTGATTGTAAAGAAGGAAAGACCAGGTGTGTTGTTTTCTTGAACAGAAGCCTCATAAGAGCTTTTTTCAAAGACAGGCGCGTTATCATTTACATCGGATATCTGTAAGGAGAGTGTAACGCTGCTGGAGAGAGAGGGCACGCCCTCATCAGCGCACGTCACAGTGATATTAAACCCAGATTCGTTCTCCCTGTCTAATTCACCATCTGTCACTAAACTGAAAAAATTATTGCCAGTTGGTTTTAGTGTTAAAGGAATTTCTCTATCTATAGTGCACGTGACTCTTCCATTGTCACCTGTGTCTAAATCTTGAACATTTAATATCGCAACAACAGTGCCAACTTTAGAGTCTTCTGATACAACATTAGTTCTCGACATGATGCTAATTCCGGGTATGTTATCATTAACGTCAGTGACATCGAGAATTACTTTACACGAATCAGAGTGTCCACCTTGGTCTTTAGCTTGGACATCAATTTGATAGATTCTATGTTTTTCATAATCCACGTTGCCAATTAATGTCACTACACCGGTATTTTCGTCTACTTTAAATAAATCAGTCGCACCGTCAGAAGAAATAGAAATGATATAATAGCATTGGAGCCTAGATCCGCATCAGATGCAGTGACTGTGGTTAAAACAGTTCCAGTCAGTGCATTCTCCGCTATGCTCGCCCTATATAATGCCTGTGTGCAAACCGGTTCATTGTCGTTTGCGTCCAAAACTCTAACTTGTATTTGCATTGTTCCTGTCAATTGTGGATCTCCCCCGTCCTTTGCTGTTAGTACAAGCACGATATTGTCTTGCATTTCTCTATCTAGTGGCTTCTGTAATATCATTTCCACAGATTTTCCACCATCAGGTTGATTCTGCAATTTTAAAGCAAAAAAATCCATCGAGCTAAGACTGTAGTCTTGAAGTCCATTACGACCAACATCTGGGTCATTCGCTTTGTCCAATGTAAATCTAACACCTGTTTTTGCGAATTCACTTATCTCAAACTTTATTTCGCTCTTTTTAAAGGTTGGTGCATAATCGTTTATATCTGTAATCTCTACTGTGGTCGAGTAAAACTCGAGAGGATTTTCTAAAATAATCTGTAAATGTAGTGCACAAAGGCGTTGTCTGTCCGCATAGCGCCTCTCGGTCTATTCTCTCTTTGATAAGGAGGACTCCTCGGTCTTTATTCAGCTCGATGTATTCAGCGCTGTCTCCTGTATACACACGAGCTTTACCAGATTTCAGTCTCTTTAAATCTAAACCCAAATCCTGCGCTATGTTACCGACTAAAGAGCCTTTCGCCATTTCCTCAGGAATGGAGTAACTGACCTGCCCGAGAGCTGAACCGAGAGAGAGAAACCAAATAAACAGCAGTACTTGCCGCGCCATTGTTCTGTCCGATATTTCAAGAGACAATTGGAAAAAGCAGTTTAATCCATGGAATACAAATTAAAAATGACAAAAGTGATGTAGATCCAGTTCATGAAAAAAGATTACTATGCAAAAACAAAGAGCTTTATCCTACGTTTTCTGTCCTCTCCAGATTGTGTTCTTAGCTTTCGTCTCTCTTAGTATATGGAGATGATGGGGGTGGAAGTGCTGCAGATCTGCTCTATAAACTATGATACACTGACCAACAGCGGCACTATGAGTCCAGTTAGATGAACTACAAACATAGTAATTTTTGCACCAATGCATAGAGTAATAAAAAACACACTCCGACATCGATGACAATAAAACAGGTAAAATGAAATGCTGTAGAAATACAGTTTAGAAAATTTTGAACATGACGTTAGCTCAGATCGCCTTGTACGCGTTAAATTAGACGAGAGACTAAAGGATCCAGAAGTTATGCATAAAAAAAGATAAGAAATACAAATCTGCAGAATACCACATGTCTGCATTCAGCACCATGGTCAGCTACGCTTTGCCAAAAATGCTGACATCTCTTTCTTAACAAGCATAGATAAAAAAACTACACATGTAAAGATAATTACTACAAAATATAAGGCAAAAATGTAAATAATACAAATAGTAAATGTAAATACTAACCAACGTTGATAATACGAATTTAAGATTATTTTACAGGCATACAAACAAAAAACAGGGATCTTCTAATCGCATAGAAACATCACACTTAATGAGTTAAACAATAAAATAAATCAGAATGTTTTTCTACTTGATAAATTCTATATTGTAACGCACTAAAACATCGTTTATTTTATAGTAAAGAAGGACTTAAAAACAGACACTCTCCTGGCTTTAACAGAGAATAATTGAATAGTACAAAAGGTCTAGTCTTCATTTTAAACTAAACTGCAGTTACGATGTAACCAGGTTTAATACAGCCTAAAAAGTATTACAAAAAGATGGTTGTAACTGCAAGTCGAACATGAAAATGTTATGTACAAACTACAGCGAATTTCGAGACCGTGGCGAAAAATATTAGCGACAATGCGTGCATACACAAGCAAAATCCTATGATTAAAAAACAAAAACTTAGACCGGTTTAAAATACATGAACTAAAATCTCCATTCTTACCTGGTCGTCAAAACTCTCGTTGGTCAGTTTGTCTCTGTGCGCATTCGTGAGTGTCTGTGTTCCACTGGTGTCCAGACTAATGATGCTCTCACTGTAAGGTCTGACGTATTTCAGATCACTCTTTCTGGAGTCAGTGGTTCTGCAAACATCATAATTGTACACGTGCTGTAAAGTTCCTGTGCCCCCTACGTCTGCGTAAAGGGGCGGATAATACGGAATAACTGGAAGATTCGTTCCAGATTTGTAAAACATCCGCTCGCGTCTCCATCTGTAGCACTTGACTGACAGTATGGCGATGATAGACACGATAAAGAGAAACGAAACCACAGCCAGAGCCAAGACTAGATAAAAAGTCAGGTTGTCGTTGTATTCCTTGTCGTGCGTAAAGTCAGTGAACTCCGAGAGCACTTCAGGGAAGCTGTCCGCCAGCGCCACGTTAACATTGACTGTAGCTGAACGAGAGGGCTGTCCGTTGTCCTCCACTACAACAGTGAGTCTTTGTTTCACAGCATCTTTATCTGTCACCTGTTTCACAGTTCTTATTTCTCCATTCTGTAAACCCACTTCAAACAGCGCCCTGTCTGTGGCTTTCTGCAGTTTATATGAGAGCCAGGCATTCTGTCCAGAGTCCACATCAACAGCGACCACTTTAGTGACCAGATAACCCACATCAGCCGAACGAGGCACTATTTCAGCCACCACAGAACCACCAGACTGGACCGGATACAGAACCTGAGGCGCGTTGTCATTCTGATCCAGAATAATTATTCTCACACTCACGTTGCTGCTGAGAGGAGGTGAGCCTCCGTCTTGCGCTTTTACGCGGAACTGAAAATCTTTGATCTGCTCATAATCGAAAGATCGCACTGCGTGTATGACTCCACTATCAGCACTGACGGACACTAACGAGGAGACGGGCACTCCGTTAACAGAGGAGTCCTCCAGTATGTAAGACACGCGAGCATTCTGATTAAAATCTGCATCTCTGGCTCTAACTGTGAAGATGGAAAGACCCGGTGTGTTGTTTTCTTGAACAAAGGCCTCATAATAGCTTTTCTCAAAGACAGGTGCGTTATCATTCACATCTGATATCTGTAAGGAGAGAGTGACGCTGCTGGAGAGAGAGGGCGCGCCCTCATCAGCGCACGTCACACTAACGTTAAATTCCGACACTCTCTCACGATCTAAATCACCATCCGTTACTAAACTGAAAAAATTGTTTGCTGTTGACTTCAGGGTAAAAGGGACATTATCATTAACAGAGCACTGGACCTTTCCATTATCTCCAGAATCCGAGTCTTGGGCATTCAGCATAGTCACTACGGTGCCGACTTTTGAGTCTTCTGAAAAGGGCACTAGGTTTTGACATTATGTTAATTACTGGTTGATTGTCATTAACATCTATTATATCAACAATCACTTTGCACGTGTCAGAGTGTCGCCCAGGGTCTCTCGCTTGAACGTCAATTTGATAGTGTTTATTTTTTTCATAATCGATATAACCAGAAAGCATTAACACTCCCTCAACCCTGTCTATTTCAAAGAGATTAGTAGTGCCACCAGAGGATTTTGTGATGTAATATTCAACTTTACCATTTTTTCCTTCGTCAGCATCTGATGCTTTAACCGTAGTTAATATCGTGCCTTTTGGAGAATTTTCTGCTATGCTTGTTTTATAAACCGGTAAAAAGCAAACTGGCGCGTTATCATTTGCGTCCTCAACAGTGATAATAATCGGCATTGTGCCAGACATCTGTGGGTCTCCTCCGTCCACAGCAGTAAGTAAAAGCGAAATGTGCTCCTGTTTTTCTCGGTCTAGAGGTTTTTGTAGAATCAGTTGAACATTTTTAGAGCCATCCGGCATATCTTGCGTTTTTAACACAAAATGATCCGCAGGATGCAACAAATAACTCTGTACACCATTTATACCAACGTCATCATCTGCTGCTGTTTCCAAAATAAATTTAGATCCAGTTGGAGACAATTCGCTAATATCAAACTTCATTTCCTTAGCCGAAAACATCGGCGCATTGTCATTTACGTCTAACATTTCAATTGTAACACTATAAAATTCCATAGGATTTTCCAAAGTAATCTGTAAATGTAATGCGCAAGGCGTTGTCTGTCCGCACAGCGCCTCTCGGTCTATTTTCTCTTTGATAAGGAGGACTCCTCTGTCTTTATTCAGCTCGATGTATTCAGTGCTGTCTCCTGTATAAATACGAGCTTTACCAGATTTCAGTCTCTTTAAATCTAAACCCAGATCCTGCGCTATGTTACCGACTAAAGAGCCTTTCGCCATTTCCTCAGGAATGGAGTAACTGACCTGCCCGAGAGCTGAACCGAGAGAGAGAAACCAAATAAACAGCAGTACTTGCCGCGCCATTGTTCTGTTCGACATTTCCTCGATACACGAAGTAAGAACCCGTTTAATCCTTAGAATATCAATCAAAAAGGTAAAATAATACCATAAATCAACCTGATGAAAAAAATATTATCCAAAAACAAGAAGGTTTATCTCTATATTCTCTGTCCTGTTTAGACTGTGTGCTCAGTTTTCGTCGCTCTTATATTATGGAGATCATGGGGGTGGAAGTGCTGCAGATCTGCTCCTTTAACTGTGAAAAACTGACCAACAGCGGCACTATGAGTCCAGTCACATGAACAACAAATATTATACATTGGTGCCAAAATTATTAAGAGTTAAAATTAAACAAAACAACAGCCGACAATGATGACAATAAAATAACTAAAATGAAAATGTATGTAAACATGCACCTTAATAAACTAAATGGCCTGGACGTAAACTTAGACTTCACTGAATGTGTTAAATAAGATGACATACTGACAAGATGTTAAGGATAATGTTATGCTCTATCGAACAGAGAGAAAGAAACAAACGCCTGTAGAGGAATACATGACTGCGTTCAGGACCATGGTCAGCAAAGCTGCATATAATGCTACATTTACATCACATTTTCATTTATGCATTTGGCATTGTATTATACATTTGTTTTCTAACTTTGCGCAATCCCCTGGGATCGAACCTATGACCTTCCATGCTCTAACCACTGAGCCACAGGAAATCTGTTAAAAAACTAATTTTGCGGAGAACAATAATATTCATTTACATTTTTTTAGTATTCGATAAACTGTATATTATAATGCTGAAATATCAATTTATTTATGAAAAGGAAAGAAAAACGAAATAACGAAACCATGAGAATTTAAAATAGAAATTAAAACACTTCAGAAGCCCATCTAATGAGATAAACTAAACTAAATGTCGTATTTGGAAGAGAGAGTTTAAGTAATTACTGAACAGTAGAACAGAACAAAAACAGTATATTATGCATTTGTAAAGAAAATATTTTTATACCGCCCAGTGTTCCCTTCAAGGTAAACAACAGCAACTATGTAACCATGAAAAATACAGCCTAAATAGGATGGCAAAAAGCTGGTGGTAACAAAGTAAAACATGAATAGTTTATGGCATGTAGGAAGTATAGAGACCATGGCGAGCACTTTTGTCGAAATATGCGTGCATACACGAGCAAATTAAGCGGGCTGCTTTTAAAATGAACAAATAATACCCATTCTTACCTGGTCTTCAAAACTATCCGTGGTCAGTTTGTCTCTGTTCGCATGCGTAAGTGTCTGTGTTCCACTGGTGTCCAGACTAATGATGCTCTCACTGTAAGGTCTGACGTATTTCAGATCACTCTTTCTGGAGTCAGTGGTTCTGCAAACATCATAATTGTACACGTGCTGTAAAGTTCCTGTGCCCCCTACGTCTGCGTAAAGGGGCGGATAATACGGAATAACTGGAAGATTCGCTCCAGATTTGTAAAACATCCGCTCGCGTCTCCATCTGTAGCACTTGACTGACAGTATGGCGATGATAGACACGATAAAGAGAAACGAAACCACAGCCAGAGCCAAGACTAGATAAAAAGTCAGGTTGTCGTTGTATTCTTTGTCGTGCGTAAAGTCAGTGAACTCCGAGAGCACTTCAGGGAAGCTGTCCGCCAGCGCCACGTTAACATTGACTGTAGCTGAACGAGAGGGCTGTCCGTTGTCCCACTACAACAGTGAGTCTTTGTTTTCACAGCATCTTTATCTGTCACCTGGCGCACAGTTCTTATTTCTCCATTCTGTAGGCCACTTCAAACAGCGCCCTGTCTGTCTTTCTGCAGTTTATATGAGAGCCAGGCATTCTGTCCAGAGTCCACATCAACAGCGACCACTTTAGTGACCAGATAACCCACATCAGCCGAACGAGGCACTATTTCAAGCCACCACAGAACCACCAGACTGGACCGGATACAGAACCTGAGGCGCGTTGTCATTCTGATCCTGAATAATTATTTTTACACTCACGTTGCTGCTGAGAGGAGGTGAGCCTCCGTCTTGTGCTTTTACGCGGAACTGGAAACATTTAATCTGCTCGTAATCGAAAGATCGCACTGCGTGTATGACTCCACTATCAGCACTGACGGACACTAACGAGGAGACGGGCACTCCGTTAACAGAGGAGTCCTCCAGTATGTAAGACACGCGAGCATTCTGGTTAAAATCTGCGTCTCTGGCGCTCACTGTGAAGATTGAAAGACCAGGTGTGTTGTTTTCTTGAACACAGACGCCTCATAAGAGCTTTTCTCAAAGACAGGCGCGTTATCATTCACATCTGATATTTGTAAGGAGAGAGTGATGCTGCTGGAGAGAGAGGGCACGCCCTCATCAGCACACGTCACAGTGATATTATACTGAGACTCTCTCTCCCGATCTAAATCACTGTCTGTCACAATACTATAAAATCCATTAGAAGTTGATTTAATCGAAAAGGGGGAATTTTCATTTACACTGCACTGAACCTGTCCGTTACTGTCGGAATCTGGATCATTAATACTTATTATGGCAATCACAGTATTTTGTGATGAATCTTCCGTTACGGAGACAGATTTCGACATTACTGCGATAAAAGGTGCGTTATCATTTACATCAATAACATCCACAATAATTTTACTTGAATCAGAAAGTCCGCCATTGTCTGTAGCTTCAATATCAATTTGGTAGTGCTTTGCTTGTTCATAGTCCATTTTTCCAACCAATGTAACCTCGCCTTTGTCATCTATATGAAACAGCTCAGACATTCTATCAGCAACATTTGAAATCGAATAGACTATATTACCGTTTGTTCCTTTGTCCCGATCTGACGCACAAACCGAAATAATTGATGATCCAACGGGCGAATTTTCCTTCACAATTGCTTTATAAACAGATTTACTAAAAACAGGTGCATTGTCGTTTACATCAAGCACAACAACGTGTATCTGAACTGTTCCTGACATTACAGGATCCCCGCCATCAACGGCAGTTAAAAGCAAAGCGATGTTTTCCTGCGTCTCTCGATCAAGCGCTTTATGTAGAATCATTTCTACTTTTTTGCTTCCGTCCGCTTGGCTGTGAAGTTTAAGATTAAAATTGTCAGTTGACGTCAAAGAGTAGCTCTGAAGTCCATTTGTTCCAATGTCTGCGTCTATGGCTTTTTCTAATACAAATTTTGAACCGACAACGGCTGATTCACTGATCTCAAATCGTTTGTCTGTCTTCATAAAGATCGGAGCATGATCGTTTATATCAGTTATTTCTATTGTAATTCGAAAAAGCTCCATTGGGTTTTCCAGAATAATTTGAAGGTGTAAGGCACAAGGCGTTGTCTGTCCGCATAGCGCCTCTCGGTCTATTTTCTCTTTGATAAGGAGGACTCCTCTGTCTTTATTCAGCTCGATGTATTCAGTGCTGTCTCCTGTATACACACGAGCTTTACCAGATTTCAGTCTCTTTAAATCTAAACCCAGATCCTGCGCTATGTTACCGACTAAAGAGCCTTTCGCCATTTCCTCAGGAATGGAGTAACTGACCTGCCCGAGAGCTGAACCGAGAGAGAGAAACCAAATAAACAGCAGTACTTGCCGCGCCATTGTTCTGTCCGACATTTCCACGAGATGAGAGAAAATACGTTTAATCCAGGTTGTTATCAGTCAAAAAAAGATTAAATAATTACACACATCCAACTAGAAAACAACTTAACTGATAATTATCGCAAAACGAGAAAGGTTTATCTCTACGTCCTCTGTCCGTTTCAGACTGTGCGTTCAGCTTTCGTCTCTCTTGGTATATGGAGATGATGGGAGTGGAAGTGCTGCAGATCAGCTCTCTAAACTGTGAAACACTGACCAACAGTGGCACTATGTGTCCAGTCACATGAACTGCAATTTTTCTTCTGCACCATTATCTTAAGAATTAAAATAAAATAGTGCCAATATCAATGAAAGGTCAATTGATATTGCTGCTCTAAAAATACATCTTAAAAATTGAAATGGACAAAATGTAAACTGAGATTTACTTGGATATGTTAAATTAGATGAAAGACTGAAAGGACGTAGAGAATCCTACAAACATGAGCTACTGTATCAAACAGAGACAAATAATTAACCGTCTGCAGAAGAACACATGACCGCATTCAGGACCATGGTCAGCGCCGCTGGCTTAAGTTCTAAAATAAAAAAAATTGGCAAGCACAGATGAAGAAGCACCACGCACATTCAAGATAATCATGACACAAATTCAGTTCGTCAAAAAGTATGATTAATAAAAAAAATTAAACAATAAGTACAATCTTCCTGCGAAGACAAAACGGCACCAGGCTGAATTCATGTTAAAACAACACATACTAGACTGGAGAAAACAATCAAACATTATTTTCGAATATTAATTAACATTCTACTTGGCAAATTGTGTAATGCTGGTAAAACGATAGTAGCCTATAAAAGAACTGAAAAACGAAACCATTAGAAAATCCCAATTTAAGAACAGACAAAATGTACTTTTGCATAGCTAAAGTATTTTTAAGTTACTTTAAAATCAACAGAAGACAGTTTATGTTTAGTTTAAAAGTAAATCCTGGGACGATAGAAAAAGAAAATAAATAGAGATTGTAGCATCGTTGAATATTTCTAAACTACAGCAACGACAGCAAAATATTGGTTGTAATAACATGTAATAATACGATGCACCTTGGCCAGCAATCTTGTCGACAATGCTTGCATACCCGCGCAAAGCCAACGATTTAAAGATGAAATTTAAGAAAAAAAAAATATACTCGTCAGAACTCTCATGGTC
>VCII01000406.1:0-26328 GCA_006030095.1 Triplophysa siluroides | reverse complement strand
TTAGTTCATAGAGGGTATGAATTCTGCCCCATTCTTTTTCACTTACGTTCCGCATATAAAGCACACTAAAAACAAAAGGAAAACGTCATCCCTTACACAGTGAAGATGTTGTGGAAATTCATCCTCAGAACTGGTGTGGTGATCTTGTGTGTCTTGGACCCTTTTTGGGAAAGGGAAATCTTAAAATTTTCTAGCATCTGGTCTCTGGATGTTTTTTTGATCTTGGTTGGCTTTGCCTGAAGACAATGTACAATTAAACAACATGAGCAATTACTGACATCCTCGCAATGTCTATATGGTGGGGATCCCATAATAACTCTGTAGTGACTAATACATTACTGCATGAGAACTTACTACTCAATATAGTTTTGATAGCTAATCACAGAGAGTGTAAAGTCTTGTGCAAAAGCCTAGAAGAAAGTAGCTGGGCATGTTATATGCTAGAGGTGCACCGATTTTTAACTTTATATTTAAGTGGCAGCTAAAATCAACCCACTTCTTTTAGTACTGCAGACCCAAGATAAAGACAAGTTATTTTACATTTTAGAAAAAAGAATGAAGAAATGATACTTTCATAAACAGAAACAGACAAGAATGAAGTTGAAGTATTTTATTGTTATCTTAGACTTTTGTGAGAGTACAAAAATGAGAAAGGTCGTGATTGAGTTTAGTTATATTTTATTATTTATACTATTTTCAGTCACAGAGTTCTTCAATTTAAGAGTTATTTGTGCTAGAGAAGATTCTGTAATTTAATGCAGGTTGTATAACTGTTTTTAGGTCAATTGTAATGTTCTATATAATTCATGTAATGCTAATAAAAAAATGTAAAAATGTGTATTGAAGAAAAGTTAATTTTTTTTATATACTGTGAATTATAGTTTGTGGATATAATATCAGAATCGGCAGGTTTCACTTATAATAAAGTCGGAATCGGCAAAGAAAATGGCAATCGGTGCATCTTTATTATATACCTCACTTTTTATGATAGCATATAAGCAAGTAGTAAGCTATGTTTTAAACACAAATGCAGTTAAAACGGCATATGTAAAAACTATGCAACTTCTACTTTAACTCACCAACCTGGCTTTTTGCCTCCACCACATTGGTCTCCAACATTTTTCACCTATGCTTTCTTCCTTGGTCCATATATCTTTCCACAAAATGAATAAATAATTTTTGGTGACAAGGTCTTTAAATGAATCTGATGTAATGGGAGAAACAGAGAAGTTTAGCCTACACCAGCATGCAAACCAGAATAGTATTTCAGTGTTGGGAAGCTGTCATGAAACTGTGCTTAAGATACATTTAAGCTACACATCAACCAAAGCTACCTAGTATCAGTAGGTACCTACACTGCAGTACAAGTTACAATAAAAAGCACTCCATTAACATAGTTTTATATTAGGCTACTAATGACCGAAATACTTGAGGTAACAAACCCCAAATATATATCTCAAACGCACTGTTGTCAAAGTACACTCCTGTATATCCTTTATATAATCATCAGAAAACTGTAAACATGCGAAAGCTTGACATAATACAACAGATAGTGTTAATATACAACGACGACACTCGGCACTTTCAGTGCATTGCATGTTCATCAAAATGGAATGTAGCTTTTTGGTAACTATTTGACGAAAAAATATCAATTAAGGGATTGAAAATCTTATGCATACATTTGCTCGATTTTCAAAGTTGTTTGATACTGCGCATGCGCACTGAATCTAATCCCACGGAATGTTTTTTGACTCATCTGTTCCTAAATTGTTATTTTAACGACTATATCAACGCTAAGTTACAAACACGTTACGCTAATAAGGTAAAATATGAATATTTCCCCAAAACATTGATATTTACTTGACTTTGTTATCGGGTCAGTGATTGCTTATTACAATGCAATCAAACGACACTATTAAGCAAAACAATAGTAGTGCAAACGGAAAATAACTGGTAAATGTAAACTCCTCCAAAGAGGAACTTTAGCTGCTACTGTCTTCTCCGGTGGTTCTTTTCGAGTGGGCCATTTTATTTCGAGCCAGTCGTCATCGCTATCAAGGTCAGGCTGCGAAGTCACTTGATTAAACTGCTCCAAATTTCCAACAATAAGAAGTACATTCCACTTGTAGTGTTTTGTTAAACAAGTAATAAATAGCGAACTGAAACGACATCGTGATGGCAATGTTTTTCACCTGCAGAACGCTGGGGGCGAGTAACTGCCTGGGGCCGCATACATCAAACGTGCACCGTCAGACGTCAGCAGCTCTGATTGGCTGCAGTGAGCTCCAAATCTTAGGCACAGAATTTAGCGCCAAATTCAAATTCAGTTGTAAACAGAACACATTGAAATCATCATGTCATCAAAAAGAAAGTTGAAGAGACTTTTGAATTCCGATGATACTCAAACAGAGACCCCAAGAACAACAAAATACAGAAAACTTCGTCAAAATCAGGTCAACAAAAATCATAATTAATGATTAAGAAACAGTATTACAGTTAATTGAAGTAAGTTCAATTGTACTGTATATTAGTCAATATACTTTGTTAAAATCTTATTACAGTACTATAGTAATTAATAGAGTTAAATCTTGTAAAAAAACTTTTACAATTAAATAAGTATATAGTATACAGATATTCTTTTATTTTGTATTTGATGTGTGCCTTTTCTTTTCTGATAAATATTTCATATAAATATCAATTTGCAGGATATGAACAAGATGTTTTATTTCATATAAAAACACGATGTGCAGTAGGTGGGTTATTGCCCTAGCTATAGGATTGGGCCAATCTGATGGTAAACATCTTGGTTAATTTAATTTCATATATTTTTTCAATAAAGTAACATTTAATTTACTTGTATATTTTTTGTATGATAAGTATTAATTAGACTCAAGACTATGTCATATAATGTAACTTTATATTTTGGCCCATACGTATGGGAAACCCCAGAACCACCTTTAAGGACAGAGACAGATCATTTCCACCATGCAATGCTGGCAACCCCTGAGAAACCAATAATGGGTGTGAAAGGCCCATCCCCTCTCATGGAACTTGAGACTTTTAACATGATCAATGGATTTGTTCCAGACTACCAGCACTGTGTTTGCCTTGGTGTTACTAAACAGATTACATCTCTGTGGTTAGATAGTGAGCCATAAAGAGGAATGGTACTTGGGCTCCAAGGTCAGTGACATAGAAAAGGCCCTGTTGGCCATTAGCCCACCTGTGGAGGTCACAAGGGCACCAAGATCAGTTAAGGACAGAAAATTCTGGAAGGCATCTGAATGGAGGTCATTTTTGTTGTTTTATGCTTTGCTTGTTTTGAGTGGCATTTAAAAAAAAAAAGTCATCTTTTAGTCATCAAAGTGACCCATGTGGATAAAGCAGAACAAGCTCTTCGAAAGTTTGTGCGTAATTTTGAGAAACTTTATGGTGCTAGAAATGTCTCTTTCGATGTACATTTGTTAATGCACGCGGCAGCAAGTGTGCACAACTGGGGACCGTTGTGGGCAACATCCACACTTCCTTTTGAATCATTCAATGGGACTTTGCTTAGTTTTTTTAATGGAACAACACATGTGTCTGATCAAATAGTAAAGAGATTCCTTAGGTGGAGGGGTCTTTCAACAAAAGCACGGAGTATAATGGCAAATGCTAATGACAACATAAGAAAACTTTTTGACAAACTCCAAGGTAGATCTGGCTTAACAAAAATGTCAAAGGATTTTCCAAATAATGTCAAAGCTTTTGGATGCCCAAAGAAAGCCAGAACAACTGTGCTGCAGAGGATGGCTATTCAACATTTCACAGGAGACATTGTACATTGAGGTTTATTTTATGACCGTTTGATTTGTAGCAGTGTTATTTATCATTCATATAATAACACGACTCTTAAAAAGAGAAATAATCCTGTAGTACAGTTAAGTGATGGAACATCCTGTTAAATTATGACACTGGTGGCTTACGCATCTGTGGATGAGCACTCTTCTGCATCTACTTCAAATAGATTCTGTGTTTCAGTAAAGGAGCTTGCCAAGAGTGGAAGACAGGCTTATAGAGATGTTCAGTGAAATATACCCTGTACATTTCTAACTGAAGTGTTTCACATTAATAATGTATTTGCTGTACATCCTCAGTCATTACAGCGTAAATGTGTAATGGTTAGGTCTAAGGACAAAATGTATGTCAGTCCTCTTCCGAACAATATTGAAAGAGACTAAAAACAGATTCCTGTACAAACATTTACCAGTGAAAAACAGGTAACTGTTAATGATCCCAAACATGTTTCCATAATTCACATATATGGACTACCATTTCAAAGTTCTTTTTTTATATTACATACTTTACATAAGTACTGTTATATTGTGTTTAATGACAAAAGTTGTATTCATGTATTTCTGTGTATGACACTGTGCACAATACAGTATTAACATTGGCAACTTTCTATGGAAGGATTAATGAATGTAACATGATTCTTTGACAGTATTAGCAAAATAAACATTACTCAACTTAAAACGCCATTACAAGACACATTTGTGCATTACATATATTTAATTGAAAATACAGTATATTGTAAAGGCAGGCTTTCAAACATTTTAACCCTTTTTGAAATATAAGATATGAAGTGAGTTCCTAACATAAATAACTTTAAAATTGTTAAATTGTTAATATACTCCATCTACAAAACATATTCAATAAAGTATTTTAAAATATGCTGTCAGTGTATTGTGACAATGATAATTTCGTACATACAGTTAATGTACCTAAAATATATTTTAAAATAAATCTAAAAATTAATACATTTATAAAATTGTACAAAACTTTCACTTTTAGTATATTTTCTAAAATGTGTTTTTTTTAAATATATTAAATTACACTTTTTAAAAGTAGATTTGAAGTTTAATGGTAAAAATTAAGTAAAAGTATGTTACTAATAATCTTTTAATTTATTTAAAAGTGAGCTATATTTTGTTAGTATATTTACAGTGTATTGTTTAAAAATAAAATATATATTTTTTCACCAGGGTAAGTAGGCCGAAATTATATACCTGTAACTGTTTGGTTGTTTGCATGTAACTGCCGCATTCGGCGCTATAATATATATGTTTACATTTAATACCGTTACATGACTGCGCTATTACCGGTCAACTGTTATTGGAGGTAATTACCATTTATATATATATGTGTATATGTATGTATATCTATTTCTAAGCACAACCACTCAGTAATAGAATAACGCCGCATAAGTGTTCAGAGTTGTTGGCTAAATTAGCACCTGCGCACGCGCAGAAGCAGCCGCTTGCACGCGAGCAACGCATGCATATCAGCGTTCAGAGTTGTTGCTTTGTTTGTTAATCTATAGGATTTATAGCAGTTCTGAGTATTTACTGGTTGATTTATGTTTGTTTTATATTTATTTGTTACAGAAACCACACGCAAGGTTTCTGCAGATCAATAAACAAGATTTAGAAATCACTGGTTGAGACATTGTTGTCCTTACTCGCAACTTGTAGCCTTCAGCCCTACCCGAACTAGCAATATACAAGAAGAAATTCTTCAGTAGTGCCTTTTTGTTTGAGAGCTACCTGCACCAACTTAAAAAAGATTGTTAGATCAGGAAACCATGTTCTGTTCCAAGCAGCAAAGCAGCTCCAGGAACGTTCACAGTTCCAATAGAAACAAGTTTGGAGAGACCAATACACATGGACCATCCTAATAATTTAACATTGTTAGCCCAACATCCTGCTGTCAAGTTTAAGAGAGGACCAACTCTGGAAAGCTGTTATGTAGAGTCTTTTCACACTTGACATCGTACCTTGATGAGCCATGTGATTCAAGGATCTATGGAGCCTTTGTATGTGGTCCATCAAAGATGGAGATTTTGGACGAGAAGAACTTTCAAGGAAGGGCAATGATCCTTGAGGTCGGACGTGGCTGCAGAGTTGGCCTTTCTCTCCTCCATGATATTGATTGACAAAGACAAGAAATGATTTGCATGTTTTGAATTCTTTTTCTTCTGTAAGTCTTAAATTATTTAGCAAATTTCTTGGCCCTCATTTCTAAGCAGTATGTTCTTCTGTTTGTAATATAGGAAGGTTTTAACGTAGTTGTTTTTGAGAAGGAAAACTCTGTTGCTGTGGCATCTGCATCATGGGTAGAGAAGGTAAATGGGGTAAGAGTACACAAGCACACGTACCTGTTTCTCAGTCAATCGGATATATTCAAATGTAATTCACTTTTTCAAGATATTTTTTATGTTCTGAAGTGCTACTGGCCCAGTAGAAATGCTGACTGTGGTGAGTCTCCCATAGCGCAATCAGCGTCGCCATGGGAACAGAGGGTAAGAACGAGGCACCGCTGTCGGTCGTCAGAAATCAACCCTGGCCGGTATAAAAGGGGTACGTCACCTCAACTGACGCGTGACTCTAACGCCGTGGATAAGTACGTCGCCACAACAGACACGTGACTCTAACGTCGTGGATAAGTACATCGCCACCAGAGACAAGTATTTTTATTTTATTAATGCTTTATTAAATCAATGCCATAAGAAAAAGAGGTATTACATGTTCAAGTCACATTTACAAGCCGACAGAGACAAGTGACTGGCAGTTAAAATAGTGTCAGACGTTTCTACCAGTGTAAGTACTTGCAAAGAGTAACAAAACTCAGAAAATGTAAACGTTTTAACAGCCTAATGTATTCATAATGGCTCCTGTCACATCTAGTATAATACATATGTGACATTGCCAACAAATTATACATCCATGGCATGTTATGTTACAAAGTAATATTAAATAGTTAAAAGCCCACCATACTGTCAACATGTTTAAACGTCAACACATAAATTCAATAATTATAATCTAACCATGTATAATATTTACCTTGACTTTCACTCTTGATATGAAATAAATATTGATGTGTGTAGCAAATCCATTTTGTTTTGTGCATGCTGTTTCTCATTTTGTACACCAGAGGGCAGCTTGCATTGTTTGCAAGTTAAAATTGAAGAAACAAATATCTGCTTTGGATGCATTTGTTTCTCTTTAGACATGATTTCTCTACATATACATTTCATAATTTGGGCTTGGTGCCAAGAAAATGTAATTGCATCTGTTTATTTATCCATTCTTGTCTGTTTTGAACATATTGGTTCTGTTTTAAAATTAGTGACTTTTATTTTGAAAACCACTTCCTACTTGCTGCTTGTGTTGTATTGCCGAACAAAAAGGCCACTTGACAACGGTATGAATGTGCTAACAGTAAAACGGTAAAAGTTTACGGAAAGCTAAGGAAATAAGGCAACAAAGCAGGAACGGCACCTATATAACGATATAAACGTCAAAGGCTAAGTGTATTTTGGCAACCCCGAGGAGGCACAAGGTTGGTGCTTGTTGCATTTATGGTGATTATTTGACGATTTGTGTTGAGAAATTTGAGAACTCTTTTACCCGCGTCTTTGGTGAATTAGCAGTTTATTGCTTGGTATAATGTGATTTATCTGCGAAAAACAGTGATCATTAACCATTTATTGTAGACAGAAGGGGGCACAAACGTGATTGCTTTGTTTTCTTAGTTTTTTTGTCAGTTCCGACATTGGTTTATGGAGCTGATTTTCTGAAACGGCAATAAATATTAAAACCATCGAGTTTCTTACATTTACATTTAGACATTAAGCAGACGCTTTTATCCAAAGAGACTTACAAAGAGTTTAGGAGCAATAAGCGATATGTCATACAGGAGCCATATACATTAAGTGCCAATACAAAGTTACTGGTTTCAACAAAAGCTAGACCACTACCTGTTGAGAGAAAGTTTTTTTTTTTTTGCTAAGTATTCACAGAAGAGATGGGTTTTAAATAGTTTTTTTAAATGTTGAGAGAGATGTGTTGAACGGACAGAGTTAGGCAGAATGTTCCCCCAGGAAGGAGTTGTGAATGAGAATGAGCGAGAGAGCGATTTACTGCCCTTATGGGAAGGCAATATAAGACGCCGCTGGTTGCTGAACGCAGGGATCTTGATGGGGTGTAGGAGTGCAGGAGAGTGTGGAAGTAGGCCGCCGTGCAGATCCAGTGATAGTCCTGTAGGCAAGCATTAGTGACTTGAATCTGATACGGGCTTCAACCGGTAGCCAGTGGAGAGAGATGAAAAGGGGAGTCACGTGCTGCTGCGTTCTGAACCAGCTAGAGCGGTTTGATAGCCTTTGCAGGAAGACCAGCAAGGAGAGCATTGCAGTAGTCCAGCCTTGAGATTCCCGGGGCCTGGACAAGGAGTTGTGCCGCATACTCAGTGAGATAGGGTCTGAGCATTCTAATGTTGAATAAGGCATATCGGCAAGACCGTGTTGTCTTTGCAATGTGATCATTGAAGGACACCTGTTCATCAAATATGATACAATTTCAAAGTTTAATAAAACATTTTAATGATACTAGAAGTAAGAGAAGAGTCCTGACCAATATTTATCAACAACTAGAAGTGCAAATACGTGAATATAAATATATGTGTATATACAGCAAGGACATATAGGCCCAGACACGGCTTAGCTTAAACCAGGACTATGCCTTAGTTGAATTAAGATATTTATGTCGCTTTTATGAAAGTGCCTTATAGGAGTACATTACTGGTGTGCATCTTGAGACAAAAAATAGCATTGACATATTTTAAGAAATCTCTGTGCCAGTTATATTGAGTTAAGACAGGTCACACATTCATTATAAGGTAGAAAGCAGAGACAGGCTCAATGCAAATGTCTATGAATTCAAAACAAGGTTCAAAGGAACGAGTAAAAACACATGGGCACTATACAGAATGAGGTGACCCTGCTTGTGAAAATCAGGTTACTGAATGTGCAAAAATAAAGTGTAGCATGTGGCCACTCGTACAGACTACACCACACTAAATTAATAGGGAAAAACTATTTCCACGTCTACGCCACGAAATAAAAAGAAAAATGGCAAGAGGCACAAGTTACCATACAAACATATTATAAGTCAGTTAAAATGGGGAACAAATATAATAAACCAAGAAATAAACATACATCGAAAAAATAATAATAAAACAAACCAAGAGACTGAGGCTTCCTACATGAGCGGGCTCATACAATAGCACCAATCACGCAAAGAGAAAATAACATACCAATTAACACACGAAATTACACAAAGTACACAACATATGATGCCACAGCAACCTTGACAAAACACCATGTGGTGCAATAAAGAGCCAGCCCGCCTCAGGAAGCACTCAGGTCCTACACAAAACAAAACACATTGGGGGGAAAAATATCAGCTGAATAATTACTGACACAGAGAAACGAGGAAATAATTTGGCTCCCCAAAAGCAGCAGCGTGGCTCATAACCAGTGGAGGAGATGTTAACAAACCTGCTTTCCATCTCAGCCTCTTCAGATGATGTGACGCTCACAGCTATTTCCACTATGCTCATACAGTAACTTCTTAAACGTTTACAACAGCCACAGCTACCAATGCGACCATATAACCATCAAAGTTGACCGTGTGCGAGCCTTGACGGCACACTGCACTGAGAAACAGCAGCACTTTACACACAGTATCTCAACCCACCGCCATATCAAACTGCAATAAACAAGAGCCTTAAGGGCACAGAGCTGTGAGGACCGTCGGCACATTTCGTGCAGCATCAATCTGGCACGCCATCACACTCCGTTACTCATGGCGACATCTGGAAGGGGTGAGTTTTTGACCATGTGACATAAACCATTGACCAGGCAAATACTGATTGGTCCCATAATTAACGCCTGTAATTGGTTTTAACATGTGACCAGCACTGCTACACAAGGGACATAAGAAGTTGTAAGTGTTCAGTTGTAGTGGGGTTTAAGTGGGGAAACAGTATTTTACCGTCCGACTAAGATACTGTGTTCAGAGGAGTGTTGGCACACCACACTGCAAGGTGCTAAACATCTCTTTTGTCTCCTCATCACCACAGATCAGGTCCTGGTCATCAACTTGAATATGCCACAGACTCTGTGACATGGAATGATCAGGACATACTGCGCACCTGAATGCATCCACAAACACACACATAAAATATGATTCATTTATATTTAATTAATATAACATTATGAAATTTCAACATAATTAACATTAAGATTAATATATATTGATAAAGACACAGAACTTCACTTTGCTGACAAAACATGTTAGCTTTTTACTTTCAACAGTATTACAGCGTGATCAGCATACAGTACTAATTGTTGTGATGCACGTCTAACTTGAAATCACGCGGCTCACTAGCTTTCAGTTATATGTATTTTCAACGTGTGATTAATGCATTTGAATTCCAAAGTCTTTGATAGAATGGTTTAAAGGCGATAATGCAATTGTCTCTGAATATGACATATGATCAATGAATGAGACAAATCGCTGTGAAAAGGACAGTGGTGAACTGCTGCAGGTACATACATGTGATTTACTGAAATGATAAAAACAGAACATGCGGAGTAAACCCAAATACTGGAAACACTTGAGTAAATTGGGCATTGTGTAATCATCCCTTTTCTTTTCTAGTCTTCCCTGAGATGGTAATCCAGACCTGTGAGGAATACCTGTTCAAGCTCCTACAAGGACAAACTCTGCAGCACAGCCAGAGTCTGAATGATGGTCTGTTAAAAGAAAAATGTTTATTTAAATACACCATAATCACCAGAATGATGAAACAGATGTCGAGAGTGCTTAAATCCTCCCTTTCCCCTAACTTGGTATTGTCTCCAAGAACTGCTGATGTTATAACTTTGTATAGCACTTCTCATATCATTGCATTACACATTTTTGTAAATGTACTGTACATATTTAGGAAAAGTTAAAAAAATATGTTTTTATGTGATAAAAGTTCCCATGTGTCTTGTTGTCATGCTGTCAGTCTTCATATTGCTGTTGGATGACTTTGTCACTCCTGAGGTTTGATTTTGTTGAAATTCAACAGACACTGGACTAGACTTATGTTTTTTTTCTGTGACTGTACAGTAGGCTTCACATTCAGTGTAGGATGAGGAACAAATACTGAACATGGCTATGCAACACAAACAAGCACAGCACAAAAACTCACCTATGGTTTTGTGTACTATGCAACACTGCCTTCAGGAAATCCAGATATTCAACAATTACAGCACATTACAGTAATGATTACATTACAGACTAAAACACTAGCAGTTTGTTCAAATCTCATACATGAATGTTGTTTGTGCCTTTATAGTTAGCAACTCTCACAAGCTACCTTGACGCTTCTCCATAATAATTGTAAAACTTTAAGTAAATACAACTTAATTCACATTCAGTACTCTCATTTGTTTGATTGTTGTCCGTCTTGTACCCGTGTTCTGTTGCTAGAAGGATCATGCTACTCCACACTGAAAAACATATAGCTAACTGGAGACGGCTTGGTTATCAGGCGTCTTGTGAGGCGACGTACCTATTTAAGACGTAATTTCTAATATACGCCCCACAACGTCGCCGCCAGCCATACGTTCCAGCCATACGGTCTTTCGTCTGCAGTCCCTATCCATTCTATTCAAAACTCCACATGGACTCACGGTGACGGAAGGGTAGGCTGCTCCTTCTCCTGGTTAGGCTTATAAATGCCATTAAACACCCGCCAAAGACGTTAGGTTTTGGCACGGGTCACACGCCATAAGACGTTAGGTTTTGGCACGGCTCTCGCTTCATACACATGGACTGACGGCGACGGAAGGGTAGGCTGCTCCTTCTCCAGGTTAGGCTTATAAATGCCATTAAACACCCGCCAAAGACGTTAGGTTTTGGCACGGATCACATGTCATAAGACGTTAGGTTTTGGCACGGATTCCGCGCCACACACACGGACTGACGGACGGAAGGGTAGGCTGCTCCTTCTCCTTCTCCTGGTTAGGCTTATAAATGGCATTAAACACCCGCCAAAGACGTTAGGTTTTGGCACGGACACACGCCATAAGACGTTAGGTGTTGGTACGGATCACACCATAAGATGTTAGGTTTTGGCACGGTCCCGCGCCATACACACAGACTGACGGCAACGGAAGGGTAGGCTGCTCCTTCTCCTTCTCTATGGCGTTCCAAAGGGTCCAAAAACATGACTTTGCAGCACACATTCCACATTGCAACCCCTTTACCATGGTCAAGACTAGATGAATAGCTGTCAAAGGTTATCAGGGACAAGATTGTAGACCGACACAAAGCTGCTTTGGGCTACAGACAGAAGCTTAATGACAACTGTTGGAGAAATAAAAAATAACTATCAATTGCCCTTGGTCTGAAGCTTCCTGCAATGTTTCCCCAATGGGGTAAAGATGATCATGAGACCGGTTAAAGATCAGCCCAGAACTACACGGAAGAAGCTTGTTCATGATTTCAAGACAGTTGGGATCACAGTTAGCAAGCAAACCATTGGTAACACACTATGACACAATAGATTGAAATCCTGAAGCACCCGCAAGGTCCTCCTGCTCAAGAAGGCCCGTCTGACTCATCTAAAGTTTGCCTTCAACATCAAAATGATCCAGAAAAGACTTAGGAGAAAGTGCTGTGGTCAGATGGGGCCAAAATTAACTCTCTGTTTTTGGAGGGAGAGAGAAATGCTCACTATGACCCCAAGAACACCGTCTCTTCAGTCAAGCACATTATGTTTTGGGGCTTTTTCTCTGCTATGTGAACAGTATGCCTTCACCAGATTGGGGAGGTGAGGGACGGTTCCATTTACTGTTAAATCTTGGACGTGAACCTCCTCCTCTCAACAAGAACACTCAAGATGGGTAGTGGATCGGCCTTCAATATGACAGAGAACTAAAACATATCGCTAAGACCACCAAGGAGTGGCTCAAAGAGAAGCACAATGCAATACAAATCCATGTCTTAACCAGTTCTACATTCTTCTACCTCTGCACCTTTCATGCAGTTGAATTAGTACTAAACAAATAAGTACTAATTCAAGTAATTAGTTAAATTAACAATATGATATTTGGCTGCCAAAAATCTACTTATTTATGTAATAATAAATTCAGCACTGTGACAAATGTTAGGTTGAAAATACGTATTGATATAGTTTCTAAGTGTGGTTTAAAATGAGAGCTTTGAATTGTTCAATGCCTTGCACCACCAGTTTGTAATTTTATCAGATGGCAGAAGCAGCCTTTGCATTTGTTTTGCATTCAATTATGGTTGAAAACAATGTAGAACACAGTAGATTTGAAGATGTTCTGGACTTTGAAGTCCCAGAATAAGAATATTGTGTTATATTCATTAGCAGATTTGGAGGAAATCTGCTGCTTCAGTTTTTATTTACCCTGCCAGAATTTTCTTGGCATCACAAAAAAGTAAAAAAAAAACACAAATAAAATGAAATGAAATGGACCTGTTGTATATTAGTTGTTTTTGACTTGTGAAAAATGAATAAGGTCTATTATAAAAAAAGCTTTAAAATATTATATTGTTTAAATAAGTGAAGGAAACTGCACTAAACTTTTGTGATAATGCAGCTCGGCACTTGAATCCCACTTGATTGAAGGGATGTTTGATTTTAAGTCCTCATTCCAACGACTCAATTTATCTTTCGATGATTCCTTAGAATTTAACTCTAACAATATATAAAACTGAGATATTAATCCTTTAGACTGTGGGTGTTTAGAAAATACATTTTCCAGAGGTGTCTTGATAGGTTTTGTAAGCCTTTATCCCTGATTAGAAAAAATATAACTTCTAAGCTGTGAAAATTTTAAGAAATGTTTTGGGGGGATATTGAATTGTGCTACCAATTCTGAAAAGGACATTAAATCTTTTCCCTTATATAAGTTTTCAGTCCTTTATCAGACCAAAGTTTAAATCCAGAATCCATGCTAGCGGGTTTAAAATATTCATTCCCCATATTGGAGTAAAACATGATAAAGTATTGGACTGACCTAAATATTTATGTACGTCAAACCAAACTTGAATTGTATTCAAAAGAATTGGAAAAAAAGATACCATCTCTTCCTTTTCCTGATATTTTTTATATCTGTCGAGTATAGATAAAGATTAAGGGGCAAGTTTGATTTTATAAAGGAGGATTCGACATCCGACCAAGGAGTACATATTTCAGAAGAAAAATAATATAAAATAGCTTGAAGTTGTGCAGCCCAATAATACCACTCTAGTTCGGGAAATTGAAGACCTCCTTTATTGTATGGTAGATATAATAGTGACAGGCGAACACAAATTCTTTTATTGTTCCAAATAAAATTTGTGAACAGCTTACGAAGTGTAATGAAAAATGAAGAAGGAGGACATAAAGGGATATTTTGAAAGAGATATAGTATTTTAGGTAATATATTCATTTTTATTGTGTTTATGCGTCCAATTAAAGAAATAGGTAAACTGTTCCATCTTTCAATAGATTTAGAAATGTTATCTAATAGGGGTTGATAGTTTATTAAGGATATATGATCTATATTAGCTGTAATTTTTATAACCAGGTAAATGAAGGAATCTACTACGTTCAAGTTTGACATTGCTAACGTTTGACTATCTTTCTTGTCCAATAGAAGAGTACTCGATTTGCATTTGTTTATTTTATAACCAGAAAAGACACCAAAGGATGAAAGAAGTTGCATTAGAGAAGGGATAGAATGAGCTAGATTTGTTAAATATAGAATTACGTCGTCTGCGTACAAAGAAATACGGACATCTGTAGTACCTACTTTGATGCCGTGGATATTGCTGTGTGACCTCACCGCTATAGCTAATGGCTCCATTGCTAAAACAAAAAGAAGGGGTGAAAGGGGACACCCTTGGCGGGTTCCCCTTTGAATGTCAAAAGACTTGGAAATAATATAATTAGTAAGGACTCCAGCCTTAGGAAGCGTATAAAGTATATTTATCCATTTGCAAATATTTTTTGCAAACCCAAATCTCTTAAGAGTTTCAAATAAATAGGGCCATTCCACCCTGTCAAAGGCTTTCTCGGCATCTAAAGACAGGATGGCTGTATCAGATGTTCCTTTCCTAAGATACAAAACATTGAGTAAAGTTCTAACATTGAGGAAGCCCTGTCTTCCCATAATAAATCCATTCTGATCATGAGAGATTAGTTCGGGTAGCAGAGTCTCTAACCTTTTCGCCAGTAATTTACTCAGTATTTTTACGTCTGTATTAAGAAGTGAAATTGGACTAAATGATTTGCACTTGGTTTTTACATTTACATTTAGTCATTTGGCAGACGCTTTTATCCAAAGCGACTTACAGATGGGGTAAGCAATTGAAGCAATTCGGACAACGCAAGTACAACAAAAAGCGAAAGTGCAATCAATAAAACTGGCCTTATAAAGCCTACCACAGTATACAGTGCTAAGTTTAAGTTAGATTTTTTTTTTTTAGTAGAAAAGAGATAGAAGTCAGAACTGATCAGTAAGGTGTTGACGGAAGAGATGTGTTTTCAGACGATTCTTAAAGATGGCTACAGAATCTGCAGATCTTGTTGCCGCGGGCAGATCGTTCCATAAAAGTGGTGCCGATCCAGAGAAGGTCCGTGAGATCGATTTTTTTACCTTTTTGGGATGGCACCACAAGACGTCGCTTGTTTGCAGAGCGCAGAGATCTGGTGGGTACATACGTCTGCATCAGCGAAAGAAGATAAGGGGGAGCCAAACCAGTGGTGGACTTGTAGGCCAGGAGGAGGGATTTGAATTTGATGCGAGCCGCAATAGGGAGCCAATGTAACTTTAAGAAGAGAGGAGTGACGTGTGCTCTCTTCGGTTCATTGAAGACCACTCTTGCCGCTGCATTCTGGATCATCTGTAGAGGTTTGGTTGTACAAGCAGGGAGTCCAGCCATTAGCGCATTGCAGTAGTCCAGTCTGGACAGAACAAGAGTCTGGACTAGGACTTGCGTAGCATGCTCTGATAGGAAGGGTCTAATTTTTCGAAATATTGTAGAGGATGAATCTACAGGACCTTGCGGTGCTGGCAACCTGATCTGTGAAGTTAAGCTGATCATCCAACACCATTCCCAGGTTTCTGGCCTTTCTGGAGGGTGTGATGGTTGATGAGCCCAGTTGAATGAATAGAGAAGTTGTGATGAGTCTTTGTGTCAGCCGGGATTACAAGCAGTTCTGTTTTTGCAAGGTTCAGCTGCAGGTGATGGTCCTTCATCCAGAGTGAGATGTCGGCTAGGCATGCTGAAATGCGTGCAGAAACTGTCGGATCGTCTGGCTGAAAAGACAGGTGAAGTTGTGTATCATCCGCGTAGCAGTGATAGGAAAAGCCATGTTTCCGAATGACAGAGCCTAGGGATGTCATGTATACAGAAAATAGCAACGGACCAAGCACTGAGCCCTGAGGCACCCCTGTGTCAAGATGTTGGGACTCGGAGACCTCACCTCTCCACGATACTCTAAATGACCTACCTGAGAGGTTTTTGTTTTGTTAGGTTTAGCAATTAATGTAATGAGGGCGCTTCTTAAAGTTTCTGGATGAGAACCATTAACAAAGGACTCTTTAAACATGTCTAAAATTGGAGTAATAAGTTTACCTTTAATTTTTTTATAGAAATCTACATTAAGACCGTCTGATCCTGATGTTCGGCCAGCCGTTAGACTCTCAATTGCCTCTATAACTTCTTCTTTTGTTATATCTGCTTCCAGGGATATTTTTGATTCTTCAGAAATTGGAGGTATATACAGATTATCCAGACAGACTGATTGTGCATTATTATCCGAGTACTCCGAGGTATATCAATTCTCAAAGAATTTTCTAAAGGTGTCATTTATCTTTACTGGGTCCATGATCATATTACCATTACTATCTTCAATAGAATTATTGTTCGTTCAGATTGAATTTGTTTAAGTCTCCAAGACAACAATTTCCCAGCTTTTTCACCTTGATCATAATACTTTTGCTTTAGCATCCTCAGACTATCTGCTGCTTTTTTGGCAGACAGTTCGTTGTACTTAGTTCTAAGGTTTAATAATTCATGTTGAATAATCGTATCATCTTTATGTGATAGTTTTTTTTTCAAGGATATTAATTATTGTGCCAAGCTCTGTCAATTCTTTATTGAAACCTTTTGATTTAATGCATGTGAAACTTAGTATGATACCTCTAATATAAACGTTAAATGCTTCCCACCTGATACTAGCTGAGGTTTGGGTCGTGTTAATATCAAAGTAAGTATCTATTTGTTGGGTGATATATTCATTAAATTCTTCATCTAGGAGCCATTTAGGATGAAATCTCCATAGTGAAGAAGTACCTACTATTATTATCAGTATAGGAAAATGATATCGGAGCATGATCAGAAATAACAAGTGTCATAATCACAATCAGTAATGTTTGACATAAGTGTTGCTGAAATAAAAAAATAATCAATTCTGGAATACGATTGATGTGTTTAAGAAAAACAGGAATACTGAACTTCATTAGGATGTAAGTATCTCCAAATTTCTATCAGGTTTTCTTTTATAAGACAATTAAGGATCTTTGGTTTGTCTATGTGATTCATCAAAACCAGATGAACGGTCTATACCTGGGTCCGGTGCACAATTGAAATCCCCTCCTATGACATAAAATCCAGAAAGGGTAGATAAGGTTAGAAGGAGGTTACTATAAAATTTTTGAATATTGTCATTAGGACCATATATGTCTTTGCTCTCGGTTGGGGATAGAATGGTCTGAGCTGGGATGGTCAGATAGTCGCCTTTCTCTTGGGTGATAATGGAGTTGCCTTAGATGGAGCTGGGATTGTCAGTCAGTCCGCAGCTGGCGTAATCTCTAGTTGGGGATGCGCATATGATCATATATATCCATCTGGGCCTCGGGATGGGCATCCGGAGGCAGAAAGAGAATAATTAGCGTAGCTGCTGTTCATTTACTATGCATTAGTGAAAGCTTGGGTGAAAAGATGCGTCTTTAATCTAGATTTAAATTGGGAGAGTGTGTCTGACCCTCGAATAGTATCGGGAAGGCTATTCCAGAGTTTAGGTGCTACGTATGAGAAAGCTCGAACCCCTTTGGTAGATTTAGTTATTCTAGGTGTTATCAAATGTCCTGAGTTTTGAGATCTTAGAGAGCGTGATGGGTTGTAATGTGATAGAAGCTCTGTTAAGTAGGTAGGGGCTAAACCCTAAGGCTTTATAAGAAATTAAAATAATTTTAAAATCAATACGATACCTAATGGGTAACCAGTGAAGGGATGATAAAATTGGGGTAATGTGATTGTATTTTCTTGACCTGGTTAGGACTCTGGCAGCTGCATTTTGAACTAACTGTAGTTTGTTTATTGTAGATGCAGGACAACCACTAAGAAGAGCATTACAGTAGTCAAGTCTTGAGGTCACAAATGCATGAATAAGCGTTTCTGCGTCAGCAACACATAAAACATTTCGTAATTTGGAAGATGGCTGTTTTTGTGATATTTGAGATGTGATGTTTAAATGACAGGTTTCTGTCTAATATAACGTCCTAGGTCTTTAACTGTATTTTCGAGTAACAGTGCAGCCTTCGATTTGCAGGTTATAATCTGAGATATCCTGTTTACGTGTCTCTGGTGCTATAAGTCATATTTCTGTTTTGTTAGAGTTTAAAAGAAGGAAAATTACTAGTCATCCAATGTTTTATATCTTTGATGCTCTCTGCCAGTTTGGATAGCTTGAAGGAATCATCTGGTCTTGATGAGATATATAGCTGAGTATCATCTGCATAACAGTGGAAGCTAATTCCATGTTTTCTAATAATGTCGGAACCATTGTAGTGCCTGTCCCTGAATACCGGTATAATTTTGTAAACGATCTAAAAGTATTTTATGGTCTACAGCAGGAAACTGAGAGCTACTTCATGGGTACTGAATCATACGAAGGGCTACCAGTTTGATACGCTCTTCTGAAATAACAAATTTGCTCAGTTTGCCTTTAGTTGGCGAAGATGCGAAGACACTTTTTTAACAATAATTAGCAACAACGACAATAAGGAGGGAAACAGATATCAATATTCAGCACTTTAATCTCAGTAATTGTTACATTTTAAGATGATCAGTTACATCACTACATTTCATAAGAAAAATGTCCCATTTTCACTAGCCACTGACAAACCCTTTTACAACTATGTTGTTTCAAAAAGTTATCAATTATGTAATGTTAGAAAAATCAACTTACATATTTTTAAATAAATCTTGTGACATTTTGAACTAATGACCAAATCTGTGGCATTTTTAAAAAAACACTTTTTAAATTGACACAATTCTTCATTATTTTAATTAAACTTCGCCATGGCAATGCCATGTTGCCACTGACAACATCTGGTATCTGTTTCTTCTTTACTGGGAATACTGGCATTGCATGCTGTTCCCTTTCAAAAGCTACACTCGATGCTGCGTTTCAAACGCTATGGGAGAACAGTCTTGTTCGACCGGTTGTGAAGCACGTGTGTCAAACATGGCAAAATGTTTTGGCTTTAAATAACCTCGGCAGGTGACGTGGCTAATTACACCAGCACCTGCAGGTTATAAATACGTGTGATGCGGACGCGTCTTCAGGTTCTTTTGTCTTCAAGGACCGCTTTGTGTGTGAGGGAGAAATCTCCCTTTTGCCGTTCTTATTTCAAAAGTCTTTCATAAAAAGACATCAAATACTCACACTAGTGTCTAAGCATTTCTAAAAGGTTTTGTTTAAACAAGGTTTAAAATAAACTCATGGCTGACTCGGATCGGATATGTGTTCCTCGCTGTGAGAGGATCCTCTCGATTTTGACAAGCATGAGTTCTGCTTGAATGCTTGGGGGCTGACCATGCCGCCCAGGAACTTGAGGGAGAGTGCGAACTCTGTGATGTCTTTGACTTCAGAGTTCTGCGCGCTCGGTTCGCCTTTTTTAAACGAGACCGAGCCACCTCGTCCTCGGGTTCGCGGTTTGATCTTGCTGAGCCGCGGGAGACGATTCCGTCCGCTTCCGTGCATTCGCCAAACCGTGACATCCTCGCATCTACTTCTGAAGCGTGCCTCGGCACTTCTTCTGAGGCGGCAGAGGATGAGGTGGGGGTTTGATAGCACGGGGGCGGTCCTCTCGATATAAAGCGGTTGAGGATCTTCTTGGGGCGGTAACCAAAGCAGTCGATAGGCTCAAACTCGACTGGCCGCAGGAACAAGAGGCTCCCAAGGGTTCAAAGCTCGACGACAGATATCTGTCGGGTGGCCGGAGGGATGAGCCCCAAACATCGGGCTCTCCCTTTCTTTGAGGATCTTCACGGCGAGCTGTCACGCTCGTGGCAGAACCTCACTCTTCCCGTGTTTTCGTGCCGTCGATTTATTCGACCATCGTTGGCGCGAAGACAAGGGGGTGCCCAGGGTGGAAGAGATGCTAGCTAGCTATCTCTCCCCCGGATATCGTCGTCCCTGAAAAAGCCTTCTCTTCCCACCAAGCCTTGTAGGGTCACATCTGCTGGTGGGAAAGGCTTTTCAGGCAGCGGGTCAGGCTGGTGCTGCCTGCACACCATGGCGGTTCTGCAGGCGTACCAGACTGACCTGCTGGATGATGTCAGCACTGACGTTATTGACGAAGCAGCATTCTCAGAACTACGCTGCGCCACAGATTTGTCTCTCGCGCAACCAAGCAAACGGCCCGTGCCATCGGACGTTCCATGGCTGCTTTGGTTGTTGCGGAGAGTCATCTGTGGCTGAACCTCACGGGCATAAAGGATAGGGACAGAGCCTTCCTCCTTGATGCCCCGGTCTCGCCTTCCGGATTGTTTGGCGATGCGGTCAATACCGTAGTCACCAGGTTCCGGGAGGCGAGATGCCACAAGGAGGCCTTCGTCAAGTATTTACCACGTCGTGCCCAATTTCCAAGAGAAGTTGGAGGCTCCTATTCGGTACCCTCACAGAACCGGTTTGCAATCTCCGCAGCTAACAGCGTTTCGGGGATAAGAGGTTGCAAAAAAGCTAGATATTCGGTTGCCTCCTGTAACACTTCAGGATGCCGAATGTCTGGCATACCCCCAGAAAGACGAAGTGTCAACTTTGATACCCCTTTCAGAGAGGCTGGCAGCGTGGAAACTACTGCAAGGGAAGCTCAGCTTCCCTATAATTGTCAAAAAATTAATGGTCAAATATATGTACTATTATGTTAACATTTTATTGACTAAAAATGCGTTAAACACGTTCATCTCGAACGAAAACAATTTCGTTCAGAATCAGCTACTTAGGTCGGCTGACTCGATTTCCTTCTCATTCATTCCCGTAGCGTACAGTGCATTACTCTGTTGAAGCCCAGCGTCCATTGACTTCAATGGGGCTACTTTAAACAGTTTTTTTCAGTGCTTAGAAACAAGACGGTCATTGGATAATGCTGCGATTATGTCCCGCCCACGGACGCTCAGCGTCTCTGGGATGAATGGAGGAGTGGGCTGGCCCGGACTCCGAGCGTCTGCGTGATGATTGGAGGGTCTGTCATCTCTTTTAATCCACTTTTATGCCCTAAAACACTCGTTTTTTAGGGTCAACAACTTATAAAAACGTATTGCTTGTTTTTTTTAGCTTGTTTGCTATACACATTGTCACATATCAGCTTTTAGACATTGTTTTTTTTTTTTGTTATAAATCATAAATGACAAGGAGGCGGCAGCTTCTCGCAATGCAAAGAGACGGTTGGTGTGGGCGTGGGCGTGGTCTTCAGATTATGACGCATATCACTCTGTGTCTCCATTTCCAACTCAGTCCCATCGCGGATTTTGCATGTGTAGTCGAAAGAAACTGCTGCAACCTTCATCGTATATTTCACACAATTTCACACCACATTCATTGTTTCAGTTTAACATAATTCCCACATTTCCTCCCGTTGAGTTAAATATATACATATATTTAGATTGTTTGTTCATTAATTCATATAGTCTGAACTAGCCAGCTAGCAAACTGCACACGATGGCAGACAGTGCTAATATTGTCGACCTGATTTTGGCAAAGCCATTAGAAAGTCTTCCTTACGAGGAGAAACTTAGAATTATACAGCAGGGCAGATCAACACCTAAGATTGATTTAGTGCAAAAGAAAGGGAAAAGTAACAGGTCTTTTCAGCTCTCCTGGTAAGACAAAGTTAGCTGGCTGACTGGAAGTGCTGTGAAAAAGAAAATGTACTGCTGGCCATGTCTCTTGATGAAACCATCTCATGGATGTGTTGTTTGGTCAAAATTGGGGTTTGGAGATTGTGGAAATTCACTGGTGTATGTGTATTATATAAATGTTATGACTAACTATCGCTTGTCCTTGCATGCCAACTATTGCTTGTCCTTGCATGAGAGTTTTTGCCCCCGTAACTGTTTGGTGGCGTAAACAGTTCTTCCTGTTTACCCCTAAATGGAATTGTTTGTTACACTTGTTTTGTCTGCAATGTATGCCACGTACACCGTTTCGAACCTATTGTATAAATAGAGGGACTGCCCCTCTATTCTTTGAGCATTCAGCAATAAACCATCTGTTAATTCACTTGGCTTCTTGTTTTGATTGCTCCGGAGCTCCGCGGGACTTCTTCTCATCTATCCAGACGATCGCACAACACAGACAGAATAGAACATTTCTTACAGTTCTTGGTGACTCCGACGTGATTTCTCCGATCAGGTAAGACATGAGTTTGTTTGACTACCTGATCGGTGAAATCTGTTGTGTGTTTTTAGTTCTTGGGTACCTCGATGTGATTTCTCCGATCAGGTAAGACATGAGTTTGTTTGACTACCTGATTGGTGAAATCTGTTGTGTGTTTTGAGCAGGGGGTTTGAGTCCTCCTGCAAACGTTGAGCAGGGTTTTTTTGAGTCCTCCCGCAAGAGACATCCTCCCACGGTAGAGTGAGGAGCAGAGCGCGCTATACACATTTATACACATTAGTTGAGAAACAATTCATTTTAAATCGCTGGATTTTTGAGAAGGTTCCGCACAAATGGGGGGATCATATCCAAAACCCCAAATGGGGGAGTCGCCATTAGATTGGATGGTTCGCTGTAATCAGGCTTTCTACGCCAACCCATGGGTAGATAATTTAGCTGGTTGGACTATGGGAATCGAGCGATGTCCTACGTTTCCACGGACGGGGAGTTTTGACCCCTACCATTTGGCCAGCGCTTTTCGAATGATTTATGAAGGGGCTGGGGATCCCGGTTGGGATTATCAGTACATGAAAGATGGTTATAGAGCATGGGTAGAAATGAAAAAAGTTTGGGATAACGGACAGGGTATTAGCACACCGGGAAAACTCCTTAAAATGATACCTAAACCACCTAAAGGCAAAGAGACAGTTAAAATGTAGGCAGAGGCAACGGCGAAATTACAAAAAACAATTGCGCGACAGTTATCCAAATTACCACCTCCTTCACCTCCAGAGGTGCATACTCAGGCACCCCTCCACCGTTGTACCCCGCGCTTGCTTCTTATATGCCGCCCGCGTCCCCGTACTCCACGCTAGGAGCTCGACCAAAAACTGCGCCCGAACCCCGGTCACCGGTCTCGGAACCCCCCGGGGTTATGCCTTATGGACCTGAGGGTCCATCAATGAAGCGTTTATGTGGATAGCAAAGAGGCAGAGGCATGTTGAAATACAGCCTCCGTCAGTGGCAGCTTTAAAGGACGTTATCTCCATGCTGCCGGGCCTTGGATCAGCCCTTGACATTTGTTGATATGTTAATAAAATCAACACGACACCAGCAACTCAGTGGGGCTGATTTTAAATTTATCCTACAACATAAAATGGGTTCGGCATACAACGAGGCTGACCTGGTGGCCGAGGTCCCGGTATTAGACAGCAAACATGATAAGGTCGAACTTAGGCCAGTACGGGGCAGATCGGATAAGGACAACAAACCAATTACTGTACCTGAACCCTTCTATATGTGGCGTGATGACCCAGATGCTATGGAAGTTCTCCGCCGCCAATTAACTAAATATCTCGTTCAACGTAGGCAATGCAATCGTGATTTGTCACAGATTACTAACTGTAAGCAGGAGAAAACCGAGAGCACCGCCGCTTTCTGGAACCGTTTTTCTGACACATGGAAGCACCTGGGTGGGTTCGAACTAGCACAGGACGAGGCCAAGCCCTTGTTCTCTTCCACCTTCTAGGCCAATTGTCGCCCGACATACAGATTGTACTAAAAATGCATTGGACGGACCGTGCCAACACTACCGTCAAAGCATTGGGACAGAAAGTCAGAATGTTAGAGGGGGATGGGCTGCTGGTGACAACACCACGGAAACCGGTCAATTCTGCTTTTGTGCATATGGCCGGTGGGCCGGGCCCAAACCAGTCGAACAAGAAAAGAGGGAAGTGTCACTATCGCGGGAGGGAGGGCCATTGGCTTAGAGATTGTAAGAAGCGGAAGGGGGATGATATGCGCGGTATCTATCAGCCAATACACCACTGGCCTAAACAGAGCCAACAGGGTACGCCTCTGCCCCCTCCCCCGCCACCACAACATTAGGGGTGCCCACAGAGCGAAATCCCTAGCCCAGCCATGATGACTTTGGCATTAACATCGCCTGGGAACTGTGACCCCCCAGTAATATCATTAACCCTTGAGGGTCAGCAGTTCATGTTTCTGCTTGACTCAGGGGCAACAATGTCTTCAGTGGGTAAGGGTTTTGCGGGGCCTTTTTCTCACGAAATGGTGCGCTCTGTTGGGATTGATGGTTCCCCTTTTGAGACCCCTCTTACACCCCCTCTGTTAATAAGCCTTTCCGACTGTCCCCATGTCACGTTAAGACACCGTTTTGTATCTATGCCAACCTGCCCTTTTCATTTAATGGGCAGGGATCTGATGTCTATGCTTCATGTGAGTCTGGTGTTTAAAAATGACCGGCTGGTAATACACACACCAGACACTGTTGACGCGCCCATAGGTGCTCTAAATGGGGCCTATGTGGCCTCCATGCAACCATTTGCCTCAGAGGCTCTCGATGCTATATTGACAAATGTTCCCTCTGACCTATGGGCCTCCCATAAAGATGAGGTGGGACTCGTGCACTGCCCCCCTTACGAGGCAACCATAAAGCATACTACCCCAGTGTACATCAAACAAAATGTTGTCCGAGGACAAAATTAGTGGTATCGACATTACTCTACAGTCACTGCAAAAGCAAGGTGTACTGAAACGATGCATCAGCACATATAACACCCCTGTTAACCCAGTCAGAAAACCCGATGGTACGTGGCGCTTCACGCAAGACCTACGTAGAATTAACGACCTAGTGGTTCCCGTTGCCCTATTGTACCGGACGTGAGTGCCGTCCTGATGTCTATTGACTGCTCACATAAAGTTTTTTCCGTGGTTGATCTCTGCTCTGCTTTTTTCAGTATCCCTGTTGAACCGGATACACAGCCATTGTTTGCCTTTACACACCGATCACAGCAGTACACCTGGACCAGGCTGCCTCAGGGGTATGTTGATTCACCCGCTGTGTTTTCCGCAGCCGTGTACAATTGTCTCGCACAGCTTATCCTACCTTCAGGAACGAATCTGCATCAGTATGCAGATGACTTGTTGGTTACGGCCACCACTCACTCCCTGTGCGAGATGGCTACTCTTCAGCTTTTGACTCATTTGTCCTCCGCAGGGTTTAAGGTTTCAAAAACCAAGCTGCAATTTTGCAAAACCGAGGTCAAATATCTAGGCCACATTCTATCAGAAGGAAGTCGTCGTCTCACTTCTGACAGACTGAGAGCAATCATGATCACCCTAAACCTAATACGAAACACCAAATGTTGGCATTCCTAGGTTTAGTCAATTATTGTAGACAATGGATTCCTGATTGCTCTCACTTGACAGAACCCTGCGAGCTACATATGACTCAAAATCGTCCATGACAACAGCCCTCAACTGGGACCAAGCATCATCTGCTGCATATGAACTGGTAAAATCGGCTCTGTGTAACAGTCCTGTTTTAGGTCTACCCAACTACTCGATGCCTTTCCACCTGTATGTACATCATGGGGGTGGAACTGCCTGTGGTGTGCTGGCACAGTCACATGGGGGAGGAATGAGACCAGTAGCCTTCCTCTCCAAAACCCTAGACTCTACTGCCCGGGGACTGCCCTCTTGCCTACAGGCTGTTGCAGCTTGTGCATTACTGGTGGTGGACGCAGAAAAGATTGTTTTGTCTCATCCTCTGACCCTACACAGCCCACACCAGGTATTGCACATTCTGAACAACCTAAACACACAGCATATGTCTGTTCAGCGTAGGACAGGATATGAAACCATCCTGACCTCAACGTCTTATCTGACAATAAAAGCCATTTCCTCTCTGAGTCATCTGGCCTCTGCCCTACATTTCATGATTTCTAACAGCCCAGAACCACTTACTGA
>VCII01000405.1:0-10881 GCA_006030095.1 Triplophysa siluroides | reverse complement strand
AAAAAATAAACATTTGTGCATATATAAGCTATAGTCTAATTTAAATGAAAGTATTTAATTAGAACAGGCTGTTAGCGCATTTCTGAAAAAAACTGTTTTGGTATAAAAAGCACAAAAGTCTGGGTCTCGTTGTATCGCACAGGCTGTACTGCAGTGTCTATTCACAGGCGCGGTCCCACTACTGATCGGCACGGGGTTTTGACCTGCTCCGTTTCGACCTGGGACCGGTTCACCCCTCTTAGACGACTGGTAGTCCCGGGCTCCCCCAGGAGCACCATATCGATACCGAACTTAGTGCGGACACCCGATCGACATAGTCCACTGCAGCCCAGAACCCCTGAGCTCAAACGATCCTCCAGCCTCAGACTCCCAGTAGCTTGGATTACAGGCACGCGCCACTGTACCCGGCGAGCGTCAAGCTGTTAGCAAGCAAATTGAATAAAGTGTATTGCACAGAGCGCACCCTCTAGTGTATGACACAAGAGTTTTAAACTTAGTATCAGTATTAGTGTGAGGTGCATGAGAGTTCTCCTGCCTTCTAATATTACCAGCTTTATCATTAACGATCTCAGAACAAATACAAACATTTGTGCATATATAAGCTATAGTCTAATTTAAATGAAAGTATTCAATTAGATCAGGCTGTTAGCGCATTTCTAAAAAAACTGTTTTGGTATAAAAAGCACAAAAGTCTGGGTCTCGTTGTATCGCACAGGCTGTACTGCAGTGTCTATTCACAGGCGCGGTCCACTACTGATCGGCACGGGGGTTTTGACCTGCTCCGTTTCCGACCTGGACCGGTTCACCCTCCTTAGACGACCTGGTAGTCCCGGGCTCCCCCAGGAGCACCATATCGATACCGAACTTAGTGCGGACACCCGATCGACATAGTCCACTGCAGCCCAGAACCCCTGAGCTCAAACGATCCTCCAGCCTCAGACTCCCAGTAGCTTGGATTACAGGCACGCGCCACTGCACCCGGCAAGCTTTTGAGGTTACAGCAAGCAAATTGAATCAAATGTAGTGCACGCAGCGCCCTCTAGTCTATGACATAAAAGTTTTAAACTTAGTATCAGTATTAGTGTGAGGTGCATGAGAGTTCTCCTGCCTTCTAATATTACCAGCTTTATCATTAACGATCTCAGAACAAATACAAACATTTGTGCATATATAAGCTATAGTCTCATTTAAATGAAAGTATTAATTTAGAACAGGCTGTTAGCGCATTTCTGAAAAAACTGTTTTGTTATAAAAAGCACAAAAGTCTGGGTCTCGTGTATCGCACAGGCTGTACTGCAGTGTCTATTCACAGGCGCGGTCCCACTACTGATCGGCACGGGGTTTTGACCTGCTCCGTTTCCGACCTGGACCGGTTCACCCCTCCTTAGACGACCTGGTAGTCCCGGGCTCCCCCAGGAGCACCATATCGATACCGAACTTAGTGCGGACACCCGATCGACATAGTCCACTGCAGCCCAGAACCCCTGAGCTCAAACGATCCTCCAGCCTCAGACTCCCAGTAGCTTGGATTACAGGCACGCGCCACTGTACCCGGCGAGCGGTCAAGCTGTTAGCAAGCAAATTGAATAAAGTGTATTGCACAGAGCGCACCCTCTAGTGTATGACACAAGAGTTTTAAACTTAGTATCAGTATTAGTGTGAGGTGCATGAGAGTTCTCCTGCCTTCTAATATAACCAGCTTTATCATTAACGATCTCAGAACAAATACAAACATTTGTGCATATATAAGCTATAGTCTCATTTAAATGAAAGTATTAATTTAGAACAGGCTGTTAGCGCATTTCTGAAAAAACTGTTTTGGTATAAAAAGCACAAAAGTCTGGGTCTCGTTGTATCGCACAGGCTGTACTGCAGTGTCTATTCACAGGCGCGGTCCCACTACTGATCGGCACGGGGGTTTTGACCTGCTCCGTTTCCGACCTGGACCGGTTCACCCCTCCTTAGACGACCTGGTAGTCCCGGGCTCCCCCAGGAGCACCATATCGATACCGAACTTAGTGCGGACACCCGATCGACATAGTCCACTGCAGCCCAGAACCCCTGAGCTCAAACGATCCTCCAGCCTCAGACTCCCAGTAGCTTGGATTACAGGCACGCGCCACTGTACCCGGCGAGCGGTCAAGCTGTTAGCAAGCAAATTGAATCAAGTGTATTGCACAGAGCGCACCCTCTAGTGTATGACACAAGAGTTTTAAACTTAGTATCAGTATTAGTGTGAGGTGCATGAGAGTTCTCCTGCCTTCTAACATTACCAGCTTTATCATTAACGATCTCAGAACAAATACAAACATTTGTGCATATATAAGCTATAGTCTCATTTAAATGAAAGTATTAATTTAGAACAGGCTGTTAGCGCATTTCTGAAAAAACTGTTTTGGTATAAAAAGCACAAAAGTCTGGGTCTCGTTGTATCGCACAGGCTGTACTGCAGTGTCTATTCACAGGCGCGGTCCCACTACTGATCGGCACGGGGGTTTTGACCTGCTCCGTTTCCGACCTGGACCGGTTCACCCCTCCTTAGACGACCTGGTAGTCCCGGGCTCCCCCAGGAGCACCATATCGATACCGAACTTAGTGCGGACACCCGATCGACATAGTCCACAGCAGCCCAGAACCCCTGAGCTCAAACGATCCTCCAGCCTCAGACTCCCAGTAGCTTGGATTACAGGCACGCGCCACTGCACCCGGCAAGCTTTCGAGGCAAGCAAAAATTGAATCAAATGTAGTGCACGCAGCGCCCTCTAGTCTATGACATAAAAGTTTTAAACTTAGTATCAGTATTAGTGTGAGGTGCATGAGAGTTCTCCTGCCTTCTAATATACCAGCTTTATCATTAAGATCTCAGAACAAATACAAACATTTGTGCATATATAAGCTATAGTCTAATTTAAATGAAAGTATTAATTTAGAACAGGCTGTTAGCGCATTTCAGAAAAAAACTGTTTTGGTATAAAAAGCACAAAAGTCTGGGTCTCGTTGTATCGCACAGGCTGTACTGCAGTGTCTATTCACAGGCGCGGTCCCACTACTGATCGGCACGGGGTTTTGACCTGCTCCGTTTCCGACCTGGACCGGTTCACCCCTCCTTAGACGACCTGGTAGTCCCGGGCTCCCCCAGGAGCACCATATCGATACCGAACCGAACTTAGTGCGGACACCCGATCGACATAGTCCACTGCAGCCCAGAACCCCTGAGCTCAAACGATCCTCCAGCCTCAGACTCCCAGTAGCTTGGATTACAGGCACGCGCCACTGTACCCGGCGAGCGGTCAAGGTTAGCAAGCAAATTGAATAAGTATTGCACGAGCGCCCTCTAGTGTATGACACAAAGTTTTAAACTTAGTATCAGTATTAGTGTGAGGTGCATGAGAGTTCTCCTGCCTTCTAATATTACCAGCTTTATCATTAACGATCTCAGAACAAATACAAACATTTGTGCATATATAAGCTATAGTCTAATTTAAATGAAAGTATTAATTTAGAACAGGCTGTTAGCGCATTTCTGAAAAAACTGTTTTGGTATAAAAAGCACAAAAGTCTGGGTCTCGTTGTATCGCACAGGCTGTACTGCAGTGTCTATTCACAGGCGCGGTCCCACTACTGATCGGCACGGGGGTTTTGACCTGCTCCGTTTCCGACCTGGACCGGTTCACCCCTCCTTAGACGACCTGGTAGTCCCGGGCTCCCCCAGGAGCACCATATCGATACCGAACTTAGTGCGGACACCCGATCGACATAGTCCACTGCAGCCCAGAACCCCTGAGCTCAAACGATCCTCCAGCCTCAGACTCCCAGTAGCTTGGATTACAGGCGCGCCACTGTACCCGGCAAGCTTTCAAGGTTAGCAAGCAAATTGAATCAAATGTAGTGCACGCAGCGCCCTCTAGTATGACACAAAGTTTTAAACTTAGTATCAGTATTAGTGTGAGGTGCATGAGAGTTCTCCTGCCTTCTAATATTACCAGCTTTATCATTAACGATCTCAGAACAAATACAAACATTTGTGCATATATAAGCTATAGTCTAATTTAAATGAAAGTATTAATTTAGAACAGGCTGTTAGCGCATTTCTGAAAAAACTGTTTTGGTTATAAAAAGCACAAAAGTCTGGGTCTCGTTGTATCGCACAGGCTGTACTGCAGTGTCTATTCACAGGCGCGGTCCCACTACTGATCGGCACGGGGGTTTTGACCTGCTCCGTTTCCGACCTGGACCGGTTCACCCCTCCTTAGACGACCTGGTAGTCCCGGGCTCCCCCAGGAGCACCATATCGATACCGAACTTAGTGCGGACACCCGATCGACATAGTCCACTGCAGCCCAGAACCCCTGAGCTCAAACGATCCTCCAGCCTCAGACTCCCAGTAGCTTGGATTACAGGCACGCGCCACTGTACCCGGCGAGCGGTCAAGCTGTTAGCAAGCAAATTGAATCAAATGTATTGCACAGAGCGCCCTCTAGTGTATGACACAAAGTTTTAAACTTAGTATCAGTATTAGTGTGAGGTGCATGAGAGTTCTCCTGCCTTCTAATATACCAGCTTTATCATTAACGATCTCAGAACAAATACAAACATTTGTGCATATATAAGCTATAGTCTCATTTAAATGAAAGTATTAATTTAGAACAGGCTGTTAGCGCATTTCTGAAAAAAACTGTTTTGGTATAAAAAGCACAAAAGTCTGGGTCGTTGTATCGCACAGGCTGTACTGCAGTGTCTATTCACAGGCGCGGTCCCACTACTGATCGGCACGGGGGTTTTGACCTGCTCCGTTTCCGACCTGGACCGGTTCACCCCTCCTTAGACGACCTGGTAGTCCCGGGCTCCCCAGGAGCACCATATCGATACCGAACTTAGTGCGGACACCCGATCGACATAGTCCACTGCAGCCCAGAACCCCTGAGCTCAAACGATCCTCCAGCCTCAGACTCCCAGTAGCTTGGATTACAGGCACGCGCCACTGTACCCGGCGAGCGGTCAAGCTGTTAGCAAGCAAATTGAATCAAATGTAGTGCACGCAGCGCCCTCTAGTCTATGACATAAAAGTTTTAAACTTAGTATCAGTATTAGTGTGAGGTGCATGAGAGTTCTCCTGCCTTCTAATATTACCAGCTTTATCATTAACGATCTCAGAACAAATACAAACATTTGTGCATATATAAGCTATAGTCTAATTTAAATGAAAGTATTAATTTAGAACAGGCTGTTAGCGCATTTCTGAAAAAAACTGTTTGGTATAAAAAGCACAAAAGTCTGGGTCTCGTTGTATCGCACAGGCTGTACTGCAGTGTCTATTCACAGGCGCGGTCCCACTACTGATCGGCACGGGGGTTTTGACCTGCTCCGTTTCCGACCTGGACCGGTTCACCCCTCCTTAGACGACCTGGTAGTCCCGGGCTCCCCCAGGAGCACCATATCGATACCGAACTTAGTGCGGACACCCGATCGACATAGTCCACTGCAGCCCAGAACCCCTGAGCTCAAACGATCCTCCAGCCTCAGACTCCCAGTAGCTTGGATTACAGGCACGCGCCACTGTACCCGGCGAGCAAGTTAGCAAGCAAATTGAATCAAATGTAGTGCACAGAGCGCCCTCTAGTGTATGACACAAGAGTTTTAAACTTAGTATCAGTATTAGTGTGAGGTGCATGAGAGTTCTCCTGCCTTCTAATATTACCAGCTTTATCATTAACGATCTCAGAACAAATACAAACATTTGTGCATATATAAGCTATAGTCTAATTTAAATGAAAGTATTAATTTAGAACAGGCTGTTAGCGCATTTCTGAAAAAACTGTTTGGTATAAAAAGCACAAAAGTCTGGGTCTCGTTGTATCGCACAGGCTGTACTGCAGTGTCTATTCACAGGCGCGGTCCCACTACTGATCGGCACGGGGGTTTTGACCTGCTCCGTTTCCGACCTGGACCGGTTCACCCCTCCTTAGACGACCTGGTAGTCCCGGGCTCCCCCAGGAGCACCATATCGATACCGAACTTAGTGCGGACACCCGATCGACATAGTCCACTGCAGCCCAGAACCCCTGAGCTCAAACGATCCTCCAGCCTCAGACTCCCAGTAGCTTGGATTACAGGCACGCGCCACTGTACCCGGCGAGCGGTCAAGCTGTTAGCAAGCAAATTGAATCAAATGTAGTGCACGCAGCGCCCTCTAGTCTATGACATAAAAGTTTTAAACTTAGTATCAGTATTAGTGTGAGGTGCATGAGAGTTCTCCTGCCTTCTAATATTACCAGCTTTATCATTAACGATCTCAGAACAAATACAAACATTTGTGCATATAAGCTATAGTCTCATTTAAATGAAAGTATTAATTTAGAACAGGCTGTTAGCGCATTTCTGAAAAAACTGTTTTGGTATAAAAAGCACAAAAGTCTGGGTCTCGTTGTATCGCACAGGCTGTACTGCAGTGTCTATTCACAGGCGCGGTCCCACTACTGATCGGCACGGGGGTTTTGACCTGCTCCGTTTCCGACCTGGACCGGTTCACCCCTCCTTAGACGACCTGGTAGTCCCGGGCTCCCCCAGGAGCACCATATCGATACCGAACTTAGTGCGGACACCCGATCGACATAGTCCACTGCAGCCCAGAACCCCTGAGCTCAAACGATCCTCCAGCCTCAGACTCCCAGTAGCTTGGATTACAGGCACGCGCCACTGCACCGGCAAGCTTTCGAGGTTACAGCAAGCAAATTGAATCAAATGTAGTGCACGCAGCGCCCTCTAGTCTATGACATAAAAGTTTTAAACTTAGTATCAGTATTAGTGTGAGGTGCATGAGAGTTCTCCTGCCTTCTAATATAACCAGCTTTATCATTAATGATCTCAGAACAAATACAAACATTTGTGCATATATAAGCTATAGTCTTAAATGAAAGTATTAATTTAGAACAGGCTGTTAGCGCATTTCTGAAAAAAACTGTTTTGTATAAAAAGCACAAAAGTCTGGGTCTCGTTGTATCGCACAGGCTGTACTGCAGTGTCTATTCACAGGCGCGGTCCCACTACTGATCGGCACGGGGTTTTGACCTGCTCCGTTTCCGACCTGGACCGGTTCACCCCTCCTTAGACGACCTGGTAGTCCCGGGCTCCCCCAGGAGCACCATATCGATACCGAACTTAGTGCGGACACCCGATCGACATAGTCCACTGCAGCCCAGAACCCCTGAGCTCAAACGATCCTCCAGCCTCAGACTCCCAGTAGCTTGGATTACAGGCGCACGCCACTGTACCCGGCGAGCGGTCAAGCTGTTAGCAAGCAAATTGAATCAAATGTAGTGCACGAGCGCACCCTCTAGTCTATGACACAAAGTTTTAAACTTAGTATCAGTATTAGTGTGAGGTGCATGAGAGTTCTCCTGCCTTCTAATATTACCAGCTTTATCATTAACGATCTCAGAACAAATACAAACATTTGTGCATATATAAGCTATAGTCTAATTTAAATGAAAGTATTCAATTAGAACAGGCTGTTAGCGCATTTCTGAAAAAACTGTTTTGGTATAAAAAGCACAAAAGTCTGGGTCTCGTTGTATCGCACAGGCTGTACTGCAGTGTCTATTCACAGGCGCGGTCCCACTACTGATCGGCACGGGGGTTTTGACCTGCTCCGTTTCCGACCTGGACCGGTTCACCCCTCCTTAGACGACCTGGTAGTCCCGGGCTCCCCCAGGAGCACCATATCGATACCGAACTTAGTGCGGACACCCGATCGACATAGTCCACTGCAGCCCAGAACCCCTGAGCTCAAACGATCCTCCAGCCTCAGACTCCCAGTAGCTTGGATTACAGGCACGCGCCACTGCACCCGGCAAGCTTTCGAGGTTACAGCAAGCAAATTGAATCAAATGTAGTGCACGCAGCGCCCTCTAGTCTATGACATAAAAGTTTTAAACTTAGTATCAGTATTAGTGTGAGGTGCATGAGAGTTCTCCTGCCTTCTAATATTACCAGCTTTATCATTAACGATCTCAGAACAAATACAAACATTTGTGCATATATAAGCTATAGTCTAATTTAAATGAAAGTATTCAATTAGATCAGGCTGTTAGCGCATTTCTAAAAAAACTGTTTTGGAATAATAAGCACAAAAGTCTGGGTCTCGTTGTATCGCACAGGCTGTACTGCAGTGTCTATTCACAGGCGCGGTCCCACTACTGATCGGCACGGGGTTTTGACCTGCTCCGTTTCCGACCTGGACCGGTTCACCCCTCCTTAGACGACCTGGTAGTCCCGGGCTCCCCCAGGAGCACCATATCGATACCGAACTTAGTGCGGACACCCGATCGACATAGTCCACTGCAGCCCAGAACCCCTGAGCTCAAACGATCCTCCAGCCTCAGACTCCCAGTAGCTTGGATTACAGGCGCGCGCCACTGCACCCGGCAAGCTTTCGAGGTTACAGCAAGCAAATTGAATCAAATGTAGTGCACGCAGCGCCCTCTAGTCTATGACATAAAAGTTTTAAACTTAGTATCAGTATTAGTGTGAGGTGCATGAGAGTTCTCCTGCCTTCTAATATTACCAGCTTTATCATTAAAGATCTCAGAACAAATACAAACATTTGTGCATATATAAGCTATAGTCTAATTTAAATGAAAGTATTAATTTAGAACAGGCTGTTAGCGCATTTCTGAAAAACTGTTTTTGTATAAAAAGCACAAAAGTCTGGGTCTCGTTGTATCGCACAGGCTGTACTGCAGTGTCTATTCACAGGCGCGGTCCCACTACTGATCGGCACGGGGTTTTGACCTGCTCCGTTTCCGACCTGGACCGGTTCACCCCTCCTTAGACGACCTGGTAGTCCCGGGCTCCCCAGGAGCACCATATCGATACCGAACTTAGTGCGGACACCCGATCGACATAGTCCACTGCAGCCCAGAACCCCTGAGCTCAAACGATCCTCCAGCCTCAGACTCCCAGTAGCTTGGATTACAGGCACGCGCCACTGCACCCGGCAAGCTTTTGAGGTTACAGCAAGCAAATTGAATCAAATGTAGTGCACGCAGCGCCCTCTAGTCTATGACATAAAAGTTTTAAACTTAGTATCAGTATTAGTGTGAGTGCATGAGAGTTCTCCTGCCTTCTAATATACCAGCTTTATCATTAATGATCTCAGAACAAATACAAACATTTGTGCATATATAAGCTATAGTCTAATTTAAATGAAAGTATTCAATTAGATCAGGCTGTTAGCGCATTTCTGAAAAAAACTGTTTTGGTATAAAAAGCACAAAAGTCTGGGTCTCGTTGTATCGCACAGGCTGTACTGCAGTGTCTATTCACAGGCGCGGTCCCACTACTGATCGGCACGGGGTTTTGACCTGCTCCGTTTCCGACCTGGACCGGTTCACCCCTCCTTAGACGACCTGGTAGTCCCGGGCTCCCCCAGGAGCACCATATCGATACCGAACTTAGTGCGGACACCCGATCGACATAGTCCACTGCAGCCCAGAACCCCTGAGCTCAAACGATCCTCCAGCCTCAGACTCCCAGTAGCTTGGATTACAGGCACGCGCCACTGTACCCGGCGAGCGGTCAAGCTGTTAGCAAGCAAATTGAATAAAGTGTATTGCACAGAGCGCACCCTCTAGTGTATGACACAAGAGTTTTAAACTTAGTATCAGTATTAGTGTGAGGTGCATGAGAGTTCTCCTGCCTTCTAACATTACCAGCTTTATCATTAACGATCTCAGAACAAATACAAACATTTGTGCATATATAAGCTATAGTCTAATTTAAATGAAAGTATTAATTTAGAACAGGCTGTTAGCGCATTTCTAAAAAAACTGTTTTGGTATAAAAAGCACAAAAGTCTGGGTCTCGTTGTATCGCACAGGCTGTACTGCAGTGTCTATTCACAGGCGCGCGGTCCCACTACTGATCGGCACGGGGGTTTTGACCTCCGTTTCCGACCTGGACCGGTTCACCCCTCCTTAGACGACCTGGTAGTCCCGGGCTCCCCCAGGAGCACCATATCGATACCGAACTTAGTGCGGACACCCGATCGACATAGTCCACTGCAGCCCAGAACCCTGAGCTCAAACGATCCTCCAGCCTCAGACTCCCAGTAGCTTGGATTACAGGCACGCGCCACTGCACCCGGCAAGTTCGAGGTTACAGCAAGCAAATTGAATCAAATGTAGTGCACGCAGCGCCCTCTAGTCTATGACATAAAGTTTTAAACTTAGTATCAGTATTAGTGTGAGGTGCATGAGAGTTCTCCTGCCTTCTAATATACCAGCTTTATCATTAACGATCTCAGAACAAATACAAACATTTGTGCATATATAAGCTATAGTCTCATTTAAATGAAAGTATTAATTTAGAACAGGCTGTTAGCGCATTTCTGAAAAAAATGTTTTGGTTAAAAAAGCACAAAAGTCTGGGTCTCGTTGTATCGCACAGGCTGTACTGCAGTGTCTATTCACAGGCGCGGTCCCACTATGATCGGCACGGTGGTTTTGACCTGCTCCGTTTCCGACCTGGACCGGTTCACCCTCCTTAGACGACCTGGTAGTCCCGGGCTCCCCCAGGAGCACCATATCGATACCGAACTTAGTGGACACCGATCGACAAGTCACTGCAGCCCAGAAACCCTGAGCTCAAACGATCCTCCGCCTCAGACTCCCGTAGCTTGGATTACAGGCACAACGCCACTGTACGGCGATCCCTTTCCCGGTCAAGTGTTAGCAAGCAAAATTGAATAAAGCTCGCTATTGCACAGTTTTGCGCACCTCTCGTGTATGACACACGAGTTTAAATATGTTTAGATCAGTACTTAGTGTGAGTGCAAGAGGTCTCCTGCATCTAAATTACACCCAGCTTTTGTCATTAAACGAT